>UESW01004653.1:702805-890461 GCA_900491605.1 Calamus simplicifolius
GATCCGAGACTTTTCTTACAGGTTCCCAGCTGAAGGAGGCGGTCCCTATCATTCCTCTGAAGGCCTACGAAGCATTTTTGTCGCCTGACGCTCATCAAAAGTGATTTGGCAGTAACAGATTGCGCCAAGTAGGGGGGCGGTCAGCGATGCTAGTTTGCAGATCCTCATCCCTCCTTTATCAAAATGGTGGATCATAAAGATGGCGATGACCCCAGATCCAAGAAGCTTTTGCCAGTTATGTTGGGGGGCACCTTCAACGGGCTAAGCAATAGAAGGCCAGCTCTTCGTTCCACCATCCCCACTATCTGGACCATTCAAGCAGAACATCCTGCCACCCTCATCCTGCAAATCCAAGCATTGACGACAACTGCCCAAAAGCTCCAGAAGTGACGTCTGATGGCCACGTAACAGCGAGCAAAAGCTTCCGCTCGCTCTTTGGTCGCTACTCGAGCCAGCCATCATTTATCCGCCGAAAATCCCCAGCAGGAGATCCACCGTCAAGCTCATCAGCAACTTAAAACTCAGAGAGCCACCACTCGCCGCCCAAGCGGCCTACTCTCCTACGGATGGTGACCCGGGGGAGGCCCAAGCAAGGGCACCAGCACCTCCACTCCAATCATCTTGATTTCCTAGGGGGCAGACCACCGACGGAAGTACTCAAGTCCGCAGAATAAAAATAGGGGTGTCGCAAGAGCTAAGTACACTGCACTTGACTATTTCTTTCATTGATACTTAAAAATGTCATGTAGGGAAAACCGACTCTGCATCAGCATTCAAGACCAACCTCGTGTTAGCGTCTCAAAACCCAATGTACCATCAGCACCGAAGACCGATGTACCATCGGCTTCAAAAAGCCCGAGGCCACCTCGGCACCTCAAGACTTGTGTATCACCGGATCCAATAAGCCCGATGTACCATCGGCACTCAAGCCCGAGGCCAGCTCGGCACTAAAGGCCAAAGATTGACTCCAACATCGGCAGCAAAGATCGTTGGCGCAAAGAAAAAGGCACCTGACGACTTTCAACTCTCAGGTCACCCTTCGGGTTAAAAAGGCTCCTGATGACTCTCAACTCTCAGGTCACCCTCGGGGTTAAAAAGGCTCCTGACGACTTTCAACTCTCAGGTCACCCTTCGGGGTTAAAAGGCTCCTAATGACTCAACTCTCAGGTCACCCTTCGGGGTTTAAAAGGCTCCTGACGACTTCAACTCTCAGGTCACCTTCAGGGTTAAAAGGCTCCTGACGACTCTCAACTCTCAGGTCACCCTTCAGGGTTAAAAAGGCTCCTGACTCTCAACTCTCAGGTCACCCTTCGGGGTTAAAAAGGCTCCTCACGACTCTCAACTCTCAGGTCACCCTTCGGGGTTAAAAAGGCCCCTGACGGCTCTCAACTCTCAGGTCACCCTTCGAGGATAAAAAGGCTCCTGACGACTTTCAACTCTCAGGTCACCCTTCGGGGTTAAAGGCTCCTGACGACTCTCACTCTCAGGTCACCCTTCAGGGTTAAAAAGGCTCTCGACGGCCTCAACTTTGCCTTAGCGGCTTCGTTAGCCTCAACGGCTTCAACTCTGTATCAGCAGCGGCCCTCGGCCCCGTCTCCTCTCTTCTGACGGATGCCTCAGCCCCTCAGCATTCAAGTCCGGCTACACGTCGGCACCTCCAAGCCCGGCTCCGCATCGGCACCACTAAAGACTGGCTCCGCATCGGTAACGAAAACCAGCTCCGCATCGGCAACCAAAGATCGGCTCCGCATCGGCAATAAAGACCGGCCCCGTGGGCACCAAAGACCAGCTCCGCGTCGATAACTAAGACCGGCTCATCATCGGCACCAAAGACCGGCCCCGCGTCGGCAACAAAGATCGGCTCGTCGGCACCAAAGACCGGCTCCGCGTCGGCAATAAAGACCGGCTCCACGTCGGCACCAAAGACCAGCTCCGCGTCGGCACCAAAGACCGGCCCCGTGTCGGCAACAAAAATCGGCTTCGCGTCGGCACCAAAGACCGGCTCCGCATCGACAATCAAGCCCGACTCCACGACACTCTAAGCCCGAGTCTCCCCTCGGCACTCAAGCTCGACTCCGCGTCAGCACTCTAAGCCCGAGTCTTCCCTCGACCTAAGCCCGACTCCGCGTCGGCACTCTAAGCCCGAGTCTCCCCTCGGCACCTAAGCCCGACTCCGCGTCGGCACTCTAAGCCCGAGTCTCCCTCGGCACTCAAGCCCAACTCCGCGTCGGCACTCTAGGCCCGACTCCACGTCGGCACTCTAAGCCCGAGTCTCCCCTCGGCACTCAAGTCCGACTCCGCGTCGGCACTCTAAGCCCGAGTCTTTCCTTGACACTCAAGCTCGACTCCGCGTTGGCACTCTAAGCCCGAGTCTCCCCTCGGCACTCAAGCCCGACTCCGCGTCGGCACTCTAAGCCCGAGTCTTTCCTCGGCACCTAAGCCCGACTCCACGTCGGCACTCTAAGCCCGAGTCTCCCCTCGGCACGTAAGCCCAACTCCGCGTCGGCACTCTAAGCCCGAGTCTCCTCTCGGCACCTAAGCCCGACTCCGCATCGGCACTTAGCCCGACAGCATCGGCAACGAAAACCCGACTCAGTGTCGGTACTAGAAGACCGACTCTGCGTCGACACGAAAGCCCGACTCAGTGTCGGTACTGGAAGCCCGACTCAGCGTCGGCACCGGAAGCCCGACTTCATGTCGGTACTTGAAGACTAACTCCGAGTCGGTACTTAACCCGACCCGCATCAGCATCGAAAGCCCGACTTCACGTCGGCACCAAAGCCCGACTTCGCGTCGAGTCAAGAAACCCCAAGACAACTCACAGCTGGGAGAAGCCAACTCCCCAGCTCACAGTTGACAAGTACCCCCCCTTCAAAAACTTAGCATACGATACTTTTGAGTGACAAGTAACTTAATATCAAAACTGCCTAAAATTCTACACTTCTTGAGCATGTATATCGTGCATTAACCAAGCTCAAAAAGTGTGGGGGGCATCTGATGTGACCAGTTAACAAGCCCATGAGCGGCAGTTTTTTCTGAAACTAACCGCGATCTTCGAGAGCCTGAGCCACCCGACTCGGTTGCAACGCCCCTACTTCCCTTCCGATAAACTAGGGAATTCCTCTGTAAAACGACACTCACACCCTCTCGACGGGGAGGAGGCGCGGGGTCCCCAGAGCCAGCATCTTTGGTTAGGCCAGGGGACAGCTAAAGGTGGCTCACCGGAAGCCCGTGTTGCGGCCTACAAGGCGTGCTGGGAGGGATGCTTCTCTGCAGACATCCTCTCAGCCTCTGATGCGGCCATCCATGATGGCGGCGATGAGAGCTCCGTCCCTTTAGCAGCAAAAACACTCCACTGCCATCCCCCTCGACACTCTAGTCTCCGAAGGAAAACCCTAATCCCTAATTGCCACCGCCGCTGCCATGATCAATCTCGGCATGGAGTTGCCACCGTCGGCGTCGAACCCCGGCACGGCGGAGAAGGCCTTCTCGTTCCTCTCCAAGGGATGGCGAGAGGTGCGGGACTCCGCAGGCGCAGACTTCTAGTTGATGCAGGCCAGGGCAAATAAGTTCAAGAACCTCGCCGACCGCGAGCTGGAGAACTTCCTCCATTCGGCGTCGGCGCTCTCGATGCTGCCAGGGCCACCGGTGGAGGGGTCGATCGTGGAGCAAAGTTCGTGGAGCGGATCCAGCCGAAGCTGTCGGAGATCCAGCAGGCGTACTCGTCGCCTGAGTTCAGCCGGAAGGTGCTGGAGAAGTGGAGCCCCAAGCCGACGATCCGAATCGATCTTTCCGGCATCAGGAATGCCATCGTCGCGGAGGAAGGTTCGGTGGAAAGGGGAGGAGAAGGAAGGAGTGGGAGCCGATTCGGTTGTTGAAGAAGAGATTGAAGGAGCTTGAGAGGAAAAGCCAATCCAGCGAGATCTTTGGAAATTTCAAGAGCGAGTTCGTGGAGAAAGTGAAATTGAGGATCTCGACTTCAAGCTCGCCACTCACTCCAGCGATACGGCCAGTACCTCTGCAATGGCCTCATCCTCTTCTCCCCGTCCACCCGGAGTTTTGGAGGCTCGTTGGATCAAAAGGCGGTTCTGGATTTCGTGGATGCAGGGCATGATTTGATATTGACGATGGATTTGTCTGCCTCTGATCTGATCCGGAGCATCGCCACTGAGCGTGGTGTTTGATTTGATGAGGACTCTGAGACGATGGTTATTGATCACGGGAGCTACGCGATCTCCGAGGCAGAAGGGAATCATACTCTAATCGGACAGCGCCTTGCTGCCGATCGCCACAGAAGCGACCACCACTACTTCGAGAAACAAAATAGGAGGCTACGCGATAGTATCTAACTCTGCATGGAGGAAAGATCTTTCTCTCTAAAACGTTATTTGATTATAAAACTCCTGTTCTACATGAGCGTCGGAGGGTCCCCGCCGGAACTACCGACCCGAAATTTTTTTGCAGGCTTTCAGAGGAAGAAGGTGACCTCTTCGTGTTCCTGAAGGCCCATGGAGACCTCAGTTCACCCAACGCTCATTACAAGTGATTTGGCAGCAACAATATATATATATATATATATATATATATATATATAATAATTAAATTAATTTTTTTTTTGACTATTTGGAGATTTAAATTTGTGAATATTATTTTATGTGAATGAATATCAAAAATAGTAAAAAATGATCATCACTAAATATATAATAGCTATTAAAATAAAATGCTAATCAAATAGTTATTATTATTTACAAAAATGACCATGATTTAATATTAAAACTTAGAAGAAGATAATATTTAGCTTAGTTACATAATAAGCTCATTCTAATTTTAACCCAAAGTTACTTTTAAAATTATTTTTAACAACATTATTTAAAACTAATTTCAATAATCATCGTTGAAAGTTATGTCATAATTATCTCAATGGATAATTGACATAGTAAGATTGAAAAAATGCACTAAAATGTTATTTAATACCTTTGATTGTATTGTTGAAAAATACTTAACCAATAGAATGAATGCTTGTCAGTTTTGCATGCAATAATTTAAAATATTTATCCATATGCTTTTATAAATTAAAAGCTAATGATTTCATCGCCCTAAATAAAAAGTATCTATCTCAACCACATTGCAAAGTTGTTGAATTATGACATTACATAATTTTAATTATGCCAACAACTTATCTGTGAAAGATTGTTGATAGGCAATGGGAATTCAAAAATATACTAAAAAAGAAAAAAAAATTGAACTTAGTTAAAATTAAGCTTGAACAAATTTTAGTTTGAACGTTGTTGAGGTTGTAGATAATAGGTGCACAATTTGATGAATAATAATCCAAAGCTCTCTTCTATGAATAAACTTATAATAGAGGTATTAATGTATTTATTAATTAGATGATGAAGAAAAGGATATTATGTTGTAAAAATAAGTAAGAGATAATAGGTTTTATTATATTTGAATATGCTAGATTGAGTTTGCTAACACATCTACCCATGTACGCTTTTACAGTCGTTCTTTTCAGTTTCCTCCACCTTCATCACCCAAATCTCACATTTTCCTTCCACCACAATCTAGTTAGTTGAAACTTATGATTGTATCAATTTAATGACAAATCCTTAATTCTTTCTACATATTTATGCTAGATGAGTGATTATTAATAGGATGTCTCGTAGATTTGGAGCACAAGCTTGAATACAAATCAATCCATCTCTCTAATTATCTGTTACGTAGATATCCTATTTTTGGCATCCTGTGCACATTTTAAGTTGTACCATCTACATAATGCTCCAAATCTACGAGACATCGTATTTCCAATTCAAAATCACAAAAACTTATTAATAATCACACTGCGCATGCATCCATAGCTCTTTGGTGCACGAATAGCAAGTTCAATTTCTGTAACTTTTAGTTAAACTTTGTTCATGATGGCAATATTTGTCACTCTGAACTTCGAACTAGATTCTAGTGTTGGTGGGTATGTTGGCAGATGGTGGCTACCTAATGAATCAGACTGAGGCTAGAGTTTCACTCTATGTCCTTAAGACAATTTCGTCCGCAATGGTGCTTACGGTCAGTATGATGATGTCTCCCAGGATACAACAGTCTCCTTTTGATGAAAGCAGCACTATAATTCACCAAAACTTTCGAATCAAGAATGCTACTCTCTTTTTAATGCACTATTGCTATACTATCCTTAGGAAAGTATGCAAATGCCTAAGAGAGAAGAAGACTAGAATTGATTCAAATTGAACTCAATTCGGAATGGCTTGGGATTCATGAAATGAGAGGGTCTAGGGTCCTATTTATATGTTTTTAGGTGCCCCTTGGAAGCAACCCTACGAATTTAATTAAATTTAAATTCTATTATCAAAGGATGTGAGGGTTAAGGGCTTATCACCCTTGATATGCCCTTTAGACATCGTGATCTTCAGATCAGGCGATCGAATAAGCCTTTTCATGGCTGTGATCTGAAATCAGCCGATCAGATAAGTCTATGCGGATGCCTATCACAACCGTACGATCGAACGGACACCTTATCATAACCGTCATGTTGACTGGTCAACCAACCGTCCTGTTGACTAGTCAACCGATGGATGTCAGCCGTTGGATCGTATCAAGATTGTGATTTGATCACCGCATCTCGACCCTTCATCCGATCGATCAACGATCAATTGATCTCAGCCCCTTATCTTGATCCGATCAATCTCCACCGTCGGATCATCTTGATCTATAAAAATTTAAAGCCCCTCGCGACGATGCGCACGTGCGAAGTGCGCCTACAAAGCGCCCATTGCGCCCTTCGTGCGTGCGCGTGGTGAGCCTAAGGAACTTAAGCTTCAAGGAAGTGGTTTCCATATAAGTGAACCTTCCTTTCTTGATTTTTCCGATATGGGACTAAATGTCTGCAATTTTTCATTCACACACATAAGGCGATAATGGGCTTTCAAGGCCCATTAGGGTATTTAGGATCTATTTTGGTCCATTACCCAACATCTAGTGCCCTTCCGAGCAAACTAGAATGACAATTAAATACTTCAGCAACTTTTGACCATCCAATCCTTTTAACAGGATTTTAACATCTATATATGAATGACAATTAAATACTTCACTCGCCCTCTCCAAATTAATCCATTGCTCATCTTGTAAGACGTTTCACTACAACTTTCTTAGGGACAAGCGAATCTACTGGGTAGTTGAATACGGAGGAAGAATAAATCTAACTTGCAAAAGTTGGTTCCACATGATATTATCTCCTAGAAGCAAGTCAAGACATCTCGGTTGCCAGCTACTTCAATGGCATGGTGAAATTGAATGCCAAGAGTCTAAACATCATGAAAATATGTTAGCAATCTAATATATATTTGAGCAAAGATGAGCGGATCATTTATAAAATCAAATAGTCTTTTTTCATGCCACATGGATAAATATATTAAATGTTATTTTATTTACTTGAATTCCACCTTTTCTTAATATTATCCTGCTGGATCATGCTACCTCGGTGTTATTTTCGAAGTGTGGCCATTGGAGATACCCCTGGAGGAGATTACCTGCCAAGCTCTCATCCACCTTTATTTGATGCTTTTTATTTAACAGAATTTTTTAATGCATTTCATTTGAAATATTTATCCTGCTGGGCTATCGCAATTATTATTTTGATGTAGCAATACCAATGTGGAGAGCCATATAATTGTGTTTGGTTTTTGAACACTCTCAAATTTATTTAGGAAGAAAAAGGGGTTATTGGCATCAAATTATAAAGAAAAAGATCTTTTAAGTAAGAATCAATATTGCACTCCATTGTCTCTTGTGGGAAAACCTATCGCTAACTTAATGACATAGATTAGATAATGAGAATTAAAAAAAAAAAAAAGAAGAATCGGATGAGATAACGATGGTGATAGATCCATCACGCTCATAGAAAAAGACACCATTAAACAACTTGAGGTTAAGGGCAATCCATAAAACATAAGGTGAACTAATATTCCTTAAAAAAAATATTGAATGCTTTAGCCTCGCATGGGATCACCATCATAAAGAAAATACATGTATTAAAAAATTTATTTTCAATTTAAAAATAGTTTATTTAGAACTTTAGATTAAAAAAAATAAAATCTAAAAGAATTTTTTTTAAAAAATATAACTCAAATGGAATAAAACTCTAGCCATAACTTCATAAAGGAAACCAAGGACAAAGTTCTATTTTATTTAAATTATTTTTTTTCAAAAATATTTTATTTTCTTAAAATTCTATCTTTTTATTAAAAAATTGTAAAGATCAAATCAATTAAATTGTATTAAAAAATTTAGAAATACTTTTTTATCGAATACATGTGTTATAGTTATCCTATTTTTATTTTTACAATAATAGTGGTCTCATACTTATTAAAATTTATAATTAAAGTTAATAATATAGTAATGTTTTGGCTAAACTACATAATTAATCTATTGTGTCATTTTGGTTCTTAAACTTTTAAAAGTTATAAAAATAATCTCAAATTTTTTGTTTTGTATTACTTTGATCCTTACCGTTAGATATAAAAAACGTCATTTATTTTTATCCTATGTGGCAGCACACAGTACACATGGCATCCAATTAGCAAAAAATAAATTTTTAAAATTCATAACTAACTATTAATTCATTATATAATAAAGTAAAAAATATATAAAAATACCCGGATTTTTCTAACCCATGTATTCGCTTCTCTCTCTCTCCCTCCCTCCTGCGGCACGTATCCTCATCACCTCTTTACCTTCGGCCATAGCCTCCTCACTCACTGTTGGCCACGTAAATCCCCTCCACCATCCGTGAGTATGAGAGTGAGAGGAAGAGGAAGCTCTTCTTGTTGGACGCCACCCCGGCGCTGATGGAGGTTGCTGCTCGGGGCTCAGGCCCAGTGAGCCGGCAGGCACGCCGTTGGGCCCGAACAAACACTGGAGAGCCGGTTTAGCTCCCGTGTTAGGGGAGGGTGTTTAACGGCCCTCTCCCCTTCCTCCTCCGCCACGGGCTCTCGTGTTAGGGAAGGGCCTTCGACAGTCCTTTCCCCTTCTTCCTCCATCGCGATACCCTTACACTCTCCCCCTTCTTCCCTACCGACGATTAATGGAGAGTTATCTGCGCCGGTAGAGGAGGGGCATGGCGGGACGAGCTCTCTCTTCCCCTCTCTCTCTCATACTCATCGATGTTAAAAGAAATTTACTTTGTCGGCGACGAGTGAGAAGGCGATGGTCGAAGAGGAAGAGGCGATGGGAAATGACAGAGGCTGTGGACAGCCTCCTCTTTGGCGATGAGGAGAGGAAAGGAGGGCCGATGGGGGAGAGGGGGAGAGAAAAGATTATTTTTTTACAATTTTAATTATTAATAATAAATTAATAATTAGTTATAAAATTAAAATTTATTTATTACTAATTGGATGGCATGTGTGCTGCTACATGTGCTGTGTAACCTCCGGGATATGATTACCTGATCGCGAAACTTAATCGCGATATTCTTGGAATAGATAACACGTGACGGTTGTATTTTCAAATACCATATAACTAATGGAGTCTCAAATCCCTTGATTTAAGGAGTCAGCGTCGCCTTTAAAGGATCACACGAACCCTCCTTCCCATCATCCTCGAACGCCTCCTTTCCATCATCATCGTGCGCGCATCTGCTCCTGGTAAGTCCCTGAAAGTCAGGAAAAGAGAGAAAGAGAGGGAGTCGGGCACGGAGGAGGCCATGACAGCCTTCTCCCATGCTGATTCTGGTTTGGGCCCGACGGTGTGCCCCCGCCTTGCTGGGCCTGGACGACGGTCGGTGACCTCCACCGGCACCGGGCGTGTGTCCGATGGAGGTCCGGCCGGCCTTGGTGGCCGGCCGTGCTGCCAGCACAGAGACGTGCCACGGCAAGGTGAATGAGAGGAAGAGAGAGATTAAAGAAAGAGAGAGGAAGGGAGAAGCGGCCGGCTCTGGTCCAACCACCGGCGGCGGGCCGCCCCGAATTTGGTCGGCCGTGCCGCCGGCATGCCTCCTAGCCGCCGTGAACCGTGAGAGAAAAAGGGGGAATCAGGAGTGAAATTAGAGAGAGAGAGAGGGGAAGGGGGGCTGCGGCCAGCTCTGGTCCGGCCACCGGCGGTCGGGCCGCCCCTAATTTGGCTGGCGGTGGCCCTAGCCGCCGGCACAGATGGCCCCTATTTCGGGTGAAACATATGAGCAACAGTAACAGGAGAAAAAAAAAAGTTGGGCCGGATGGGCTGAGCCGATTTTGGGCCTGTTGGGCCAGTCCGAGAGCCATTTTTGAGCCGCTGTTTGGGCCCTGTAATGGATCAAAAATGGTAAAATAAAATTATGGCCTGAATCAGGATTGATTCTAGTTTCTGGGGATAATTTTGTTTCCCTATTTGGGTGTATACATTGAGAGATATTCGAGCCCAAAGTTGGGCCCGTGAAGTGATCTAGGTAGAGTTTTAAGAATCATTTCATTGTTCAGATTTTAGGAATTTAATAATGTAAAATAATACTGTAGGTACCCAGGTGTCCAAATAGCTGGGTTATCAATTGAAATTTGTATACTGAGGTAAGTAAGCCAAGTATTATAATTTCATAGATTATTTAATTTATAAATTATGAATTTACAACTAGATGCATGTTTATGAAATGTGAAAAGTGAAGTTCATTTATTCTGAATTAATGTATAGTACCACGAATTTATAAATAAGTATTTGTTATGATATTACTTATATTTGTATATGCAAAAATGTAATTATGTTAATTTTACAAATTATGTTGGTACTATCGAGATGATAATATGCAATCATGATGATAACAGTAAAATTTAGTGTATGTGTCGCCGCGGTTCTCATATGACTTGAAATGCCAAGTGATACGTGACCCACCTCCACATAGGAAGATATGTGGAGGACACACATCCGTATGATGTGTTCTGATGACAGATTATGATATGGCATAACACTGTACCAGGACCCTTCCTCTTAGGGGACATTTAAGAGTGATACACAAGATGAGTGTTGTAGGGCCGTGGGACACATAAAGAAAAATAATGACAGTATAAACAGTGTTTGGTTTACATTGCATATTCTAGTATTTATTATTTAATTAAGCTTCTAAATTATTTTGATCTGATGACATGAATATGTTATAGCATGATAAATGTAATTTGAAATTGTATTAGGCTTACTTATTGAGTGTGAGCTCATAGAATTCTCACAATGTTTTTCAGAGCCTCAGGAATGAAGAAGGATATTTGGATAGACGGAGCTTCTATTAAATAAACTTAGTTCCATTATATTGATATAGTTCAGTATTGCTTGTGTGTAGGGCAGGTAGCCCAAGACTGATAATTATGGTTTGTAATAAATCATGGATTTGAATTTTTGCTTTATATTAATTTATGTGATGAAGTTCGAGACGCCTTGCATGCCTGGCATGCGGTGGGTTGTCACCCTAGCTCGGGTTTTGGGACTGGGGCGTGACAACTTTAGTGGTATTAGAGCCTGGTTATGACCTTAGGGATACATACATGATGACACTTTATGCAAAACACTAATATGACATGGAGACAATTATAAATTTCAGATATTATGCTTTGAAAGCCTAAAATTTAAAGTTTACCATGATATTAATTACAACTAATTTATCAGGAGATAGGAATGGCTCGTCGCACTAGAAGCCAACAAAATGATGAGAGTTCCCAGGTTGGTAATGCTGGCCAACGGGAGGTTTGAAAGCCACCGGAGGTGTTGCCCCTGCCAATTCAGTTGAGACTGATCAACAGCGACTCCATACCGAGATGCTTCAGGTTCTCTCGGGTATGGCGCAGTCGATGCAGGACTTGCAGCATCAGATTTTGCAGGCCTTGTCCACCCAGCCTGCTCCCACTGCCATTCAGACACAGCTTGCCCCTCCTGTTCCACAGACTCAGCCTGACTCTACTGCTCCACAGACCCAGCCTACTCCATCTCAATCCTGGATAGGGGTTGGCCGCAGCTTTGCAGACTTCAAGAAGTTTGTCCCTGCCCCTTTCTAGATCCACCAACCCTGTTGATGCTGAGCGGTGGATGCGAGATATGAGAAGGCTTTTACAGCTCATGGTAGTCAGGAGATGGAGCGGATCAGATTTGCCACCTACCTTCTCCAGGGAGAAGCCTATGATTGGTGGTTAGTTGAGGAGCAACGTCGGAATGGACAGGTTATTTCTTGGGAGAGTTTAGAGAGATATTCTTTGACAAATACTTCCCCAGGAGTGTACATAGACAGATGGAATCAGAGTTTATCAAATTGGAGCAAAAGGATCTTTCTGTGGCCCAGTATGAAGCTGAATTCACCAGGTTGGCCTATTTTGCTCCAAATATTGTGACCAATGAAATGACCAAGATCACCCGATTCACTGAGGGACTGCGACCCAGGCTAAGGCAAGCAGTCAATGCATTTGAGCTTCTCACTTATAGTGTTGTGGTGAATAAGGCCTTGGTGATTGAGAGAGATATGAATGCTGTTCAGAAAGATTGGGAGCAGCGGCGGAAGAGGAAAGGGCCTACTTTTGGCCAATCCCCAGCTCAGGCCAAGAAGAAGGTGCACACATGCCCCAGCTGAACCACAGAACAAGGAGACTCGTTGCATTCATTGTGGTAACTCCCACCCTGGAAAGCCTTGCCGCAGATTGACTGATGCCTACTTTGTCTGTGGGAAAACTGATCACAAGATTGCCACCTGTCCCTTTCGGAAGGATCAACAGCCTTCTTCAAGTCAAGGAATGAGCCAGCAGTATCAACAGCAGCCACCGAGGACCCAGGGAAGGGTCTTCAACCTCACTCAGCAGGACGTTGCCGCCTCTAATTCTGTGGTGATAGGTATATCCTTTAATGTTATATAGTATTACATTCTTATCTAGTGCAATTCATTGATAGTTAATTAAAAGTTAGGTTCAATCCTTAATGTTAAAACAAATTACACATATGTCCAGGAATGATTAAAGTGGGTGCTACTTATGCTCAAACTTTAATTGATCCGGATGCCACGCATTCTTTCATATCTGACATCTATCTTGACAAGAATGCATCATTGACACCTATTTCTCTAGATCAAGAGTTGCATATTGGTTTTCCAAATGGAGATGTTATGAAAGTTGACACAATATGCAAATCTTACCCAATTGTCTTAGAGAATAGGAGATTGAATGCTGATCTCATTGTCCTTCCACTGAAGTTTTTCGATGTTATCCTTGGAATGGATTGGTTGGCCTCCTATCATGCTTCAGTAGACTGCTTCAGGAAGACTGTCAACTTCAAAATTCCAAGCCAGCCTTAATTCAGTTTTACTGGTGGTCAGAAACACCTAGCCTCGGTGTTCATAACAGCGATGCAGGTTGGAAGGTATCTGATGAGTGGTGGTCAAGGATTTCTTGATGTAGTCAAGGACCTTCAGCAGGAAGAGACCAAGTTGGAGGATATTCCAGTAGCTCGAGAATTCCTCGATATCTTTCCAGATGAATTGTCTAATTTGCCCCCAGATCGGGAAGTTGAGTTCTCCATTGATTTAGTTCCTGGGACTGGACCTATATACAAGGCCCCTTATTGCATGGCCCCGGCTGAGCTAAAGGAACTGAAGGATCAATTGCAGGAGCTCCTAGATCAGGGATTTATCAGACCCGTGTTTCTCCTTGGGGTGCTCCAGTTCTATTTGTTAAGAAAAAGGATGGCAGTCTTCGACTCTGCATTGATTACCGGGAAATCAATAAAGTAACAGTGCGAAATAAGTACCCTCTGCCGAGGATTGATGACTTGTTTGATCAACTCCAAGGAGCCCGGATATTCTCAAAGATTGATCTCAGGTCAGGGTACCATCAACTCAAAGTTAATTAATGCTATGAGTTCTTGGTGGTTTGGGCCCGACGGTGTGCCCCCGCCTTGCTGGGCCTGGACGACGGTCGGTGACCTCCACCGGCACCGGGCGTGTGTCCGATGGAGGTCCGGCCGGCCTTGGTGGCCGGCTGTGCTGCCAGCACAGAGACATGCCGCGGCAAGGTGAATGAGAGGAAGAGAGAGATTAAAGAAAGAGAGAGGAAGGGCGCGACTGGCTCTGGTCCAACCACCGACGGCCGGGCCACCCCGAATTTGGCCGGCCGTGCTGCCGCGCCTCCTAGCTGCCGTGAACCGTGAAAGAAAAAGGGGGAATCGGAGTGAAATTGGAGAGAGAGAGGGAAGGGGGGGCCGGCCGCAGCGGCAGCCGGCTCTGGTCCGGCCATCGCGGTCGGGCTGCCCCTAATTTGGCCGGCGGCGGCCCTGGCCGCCGGCACGGATTGCCTCTGTTTCGAGTGAAATAGGGGAGCAGTAACAGGAGAAAAAAAAAAGTTTGGCCGGATGGGCTGAGCCGATTTTGGGCCTGTTGGGCCAGTCCGAGAGCCATTTTTGAGCCATTGTTTGGGCCCTGTAATGGGCCGAAAATGGTAAAATAAAATTATGGCCCGAATCAAGATTGATTCTAGTTTATGGAGATAATTTTGTTTCCCTATTTGGGTGTATACATTTAGAGATATTCGAGCCCAAAGTTGGGCCCATGAAGTGGTCTGGGTAGAGTTTTAAGAATCATTTTATTATTTAGATTTTAGGAATTTAATAATGTAAAATAATACTGTAGGTACCCAGGTGTCCAAATAGCTGGGTTATCAATTGAAATTTGCATATTGAGATAAGTAAGCCAAGTATTATAATTTTATAGATTATTTAATTTATAAATTATGAATTTACAACTAGATGAATGTTTATGAAATGTGAAAGTGAAGTTCATTTATTATGAATTAATGTATAGTACCACGAATTTATAAATAAGTATTTGTTATGATATGACTTATATGTGTATATGAAAAAATGTAATTATGTTAATTTTACAAATTATGTTGGTACTATCGAGATGATAATATGCAATCATGATGATGCCAATAAATTTAGTGTATGTGTCGCCGCGGTTCTCATATGACTTAAAATGCCAAGTGATACATGACCCACCTCCACAGGGGAAGATATGTGGAGGACACACATCCGTATGATGTGTTTTGATGACAGATTATGATATGGCATAACACTGGTACTAGGGCCCTTCTTCTTATGGGACATTTAAGAGTGATACACAGGATGAGTATTGTGGGGCCGTGGGACACATAAAGAAAAACAATGACTGTATAAACAATGTTTGGTTTACATTGCATATTCTTGTATTTATTATTTAATTAAGCTTTCAAATTATTTTGATCTGATGACATGAATATGCTATAGCATGATAAATGTAATTTGAAATTGTATTAGGCTTACTTATTGAGTGTGAGCTCATAGAATTCTCACAATGTTTTTCAGAGCCTCAAGAAGAAGGATATTTGGGATAGACGGAGCTTCTATTAAATAAACTTAGTTTCATTATGTTGATATAGTTCAGTATTGCTTGTGTGTAGGGCAGGTAGCCCAAGACTGATAATTATGGTTGTAATAAATCATAGATTTGAAGTTTTGCTTTATATTGATTTATGTGATAAAGTTCAAGACTTGTCACCCTAGCTCGGGTGTTGGGACTAGGGCGTGACATGCTGCCACATGGAAGAAAAATAAATGATGTTTTTCATATTCAACGACAAAAATTAAGGTATATAAAATAAAAAAAATTAAAATTATTTTTTATAACTTTTTAAATTTTAAAAACAAAGTGACACAATACTTTTAAGTACAGAAGTTAATTACGCCAGTTTAGCCTAATATTTTTCTATGAAAAGGAGCGTGGTGTGGCGCAAATTATTTATCTCGAGTCCAGGCTGGATAAAACAGCATGGGTTAGAATCTCACGTGACGCACGGTGGACAAAACTTGGTGGATAAAAATACAATCGGAAAGGGAATGACGTGGGACGGCGGGAGACCTGACAATAAAAAATTCTGACGACCATACTTCGGATCTTGAGTCCATGTAACGCTGAAGCGGACGCACTGCATCAGCCGTAGCAATGTTCGGAAAAATCAGGTCCGTCCATTTCATATTTCTCGTGCACCACACGCAACGTAGCCCTGCTTCGAGAAAACCCGCCAATGCATTAACGCCGACCACTTTCCGTTTCCCTGCGAGTGTATTTTCGGAAACCAACTACTCCCACCTCCATGACCCATGTCCTCGGGTGCTTCTATTTGGACAGTTAAAATTGCTGAGGAGCCCTCCATTTAATTTATTATTTTTTTTTTTTTTACTTAAGAGTCCCCTTTTTTATTCAGTAGCTCTTCTTATTTTTAAAATTTCTAAACTATCCCTTCTTCCTTTTACCCCCCATGACCTAAATTGCTATTTGGCCCCCCTCCCCCCGCCCCAATCCTTCCGTCCGATCCCGCTCCCTTCGCTCCCTTCCGTCTTCTTGCTCGTACTCACCTCTTCACGGTGCTCCCCGGCGGCTTCCCCGGTAGCATAGCTTCCTCTCCGACAAGGTAAGCTCCCTCCTTCCCTCCCTTCCTTCCTCTCCTTTCTCTCCCTCCTCCTTCCCTCCCTCCTCCTCATTTCTCCTCACTCGATCGGCCCTTCAAGTTGTTTTTTTTAAGCCTCCCGGCGTCCGTAAGTGTTCGACGGTTCCGCCCCCTCTCCGCCCCCTTCATCGCCCCCCACTCACGAGTCGTCCCAGCTCTGTTCGGCCTTCCAGGGCCGAATAGAATTAAATCTGTTCAGCCCAACTGGGCCGAACAGATTTATGACTGTTCGACCTAGCTGGACCGAACAGATTTAATTCTGTTCGGCCCAGCTGGGCCGAACAAGTAATTAAGTTATAAAATATAATTTAATAAAGTATATTATAATAATAATTATAATAATCAAGTATATTGCAATGTTTCAGATATGGATGCTGGCCCCTCACGAGTTAGACCCATAGCGTCTGCCAGGAGACGTAGAACCCAGGCGCCTGAGGTTATTGAGGTTCCTGAGGTTCCTGAGGATCTTGTTGCACCATCGCCCCCAGATGAGACAGAAGTCGAGGACATCCCAGCTATGGATCTTGATAATGATGAGGTGGATGGTCCTTGTCCAGGCGGTCCTGAGGATGAGTCTGTCCTTAGGAGTTTCAGGACACATATTGCAGCCTCCATCTGGAGGCAACAGGTATTTGTTCATTGTTCTACCATATTTTATTTAATGTATTATTTCGATGTTGTATGTGTTATTCATGTAATCCATTTATATTTCACATGAACGGACTCCACTGAAGTGCATAAGCCATGCTGCCAAAGTAGGTGAGTGGCAGTGGTGGACATCAGGGCAATCGAATAGGAGATTCAGGGATATAGTTCAGTAGTCGGGTCTTCTAGAGCTAGTGTGTTGCTCTTATCGGTTCGCCGATAAGATTCTTGTCTAGGCTTTGTAGAGAGATGGCAGCCCGAGACGAACACCTTCCATCTTGCCTTTGGCGAGATGACAATCACGTTGGATGATGTTGCCGCCATATTAGGGATTAGTGTCATGGGTGCCTCAGTGTCCTTGTCTACAGATAGGATGAGTGATCGGGATGCTGAGGACCTACTAGTGCAGTTATTGGATGTATCACGGGATGACGCGTGTCAGGAGATTATATCTGTCTGCGGTCAGTCTGTGAGGTTAGAGTGGCTGAAGAGTCATTTCCATAATGTATCAGATAGAGATAGCAGTCGTAGGATAGAGTGTGCGACGCGAGCGTATTTGCTTTTTTTGTTGGGGTGTACACTTTTTGTCGATAAGAGCGGGACGCGGGTGCCTATAGCTTATCTTGCTCTGTTTCGGCATTTGGATAGAGTGAGTACATATGCCTGGGGTGCGGGTGCCTTGGCTCATTTATATCGGCAGTTGGGGATCGTCTAGGGCATCCGTTAGACAGATCAGTGGATATATGACACTTCTCCATGCATGGATTTATGAGCATTTTCCCTTTCTCACTCCTCACCCAGCCTTAGACTATACTGATGCTAGGCCTCGCGTACACCGATGGACTCCCGGCACTCCACCCCGTTCTACGATGGACCATTTAGTGATTCTACGCGAGTCATTGGACGTACTGAGGGCAGATGAGGTATGTACCATAGGACCATGCACTTGTGTATTTATATAATTTGTCATACATTATCAAACTTATTACGATTTAATATATTGCAGGTAGTTTGGGATCCCCATCGTCTTATTCGGGATGATCGTCCATTCCTTGATATTGCATTCTTCAGTGGCTGCCTAAAGTGCATGGATGTCGTAGAACCCTATCATCTGAAAGGGTTTTACGATAGTTCGGCAGGATACAGACGATCCTCCGTGCGCCACTGGCCCCTGAGCGAGCCAGCAGAGGATCGACAGCAGCTTCATACCGCATTGGTACATTTTCTATGAGTAGTTATGGGAGAGGTGGGAGGATCACCTACTGAGCACAGCGAGCAGGAGCCATCCGATGACCCGACCCTCCGATTGCGTACCAGGATTTATGGAGTGGTTTTCTTGGATCACGCATCTGGCTGTTCACCCTCCGGAGAGCCGATCCAATATCTACTCCTGATCACGTCCCGATGATGCAGATGCTGACGTGCTAGGCCGGTGTATTGCAGATGCGCTTGGCCTTTGCACTGACATACTTGATATGGATCGGGAGGAGGCTGCTGCGTCACAGGGGAGGCACATGTACGATGTCATATCGCAGATGGCACATGTGTTGCAGGGTCAGTATATCTCTATGGTGCAGCCTGTTCAGCTTGATGTTCCTGGCCCTAGTCATGCATCGCCACAGCAGTACAGGCATCGACGACGGCGTGGTGGGGATCCCTGATGTACCTCATGTATTTTATATGTTAGCACATAGTGCATCTTTTTGTAACAGATATTGAAATTTGAATGAAAATTCACTTCCTTTCGGCTCAATTTTAATGAAAATATTTTGAATTAATATTAATATGTCATACATTATACAAAATTGATTGTTGCAAGCAAAATGACTTCTACAACTCAATAGTCTTGCTAATAATGACATCCGACGAGATCGTTCGTCTGAACTCATGAATCCTAGATTCATATGAAGAAGCCCATCCGGAAGCACATGGTAAATGATGTTTGTGCCAATTGCTTGCTATTAGGGGAACAGGATGACCCGGTAACAGAAACACTGCAAAATATATAAATTAGTAAACATAATGAATTATTAGTCATTTAAGCATGATTAAGAGTTGTTCAATTAATGCCTCAACAAAATGATTGCCATTAACGAACGCCACTGCAATATCTTTGCGGGATAAAGGAGGAAGAGGCATCGATCGTAAAGGTAGGAATGTAAGACATTGTTGCAAGGAGAGATGGTATAGGACAACGTTATAGCGAGACGCTATAACGTGCCCCATATCCGGCATAGTCATCAATCGGTTAAAAGGTGGATCATTATCAAAATATGATAATGCATGCTTAATCTCCTGAAACCTCCCTTCGACAGCAAATAAAGCACGATAGTGCTCTGAATGACATTGCAACTCACTCAATAAATCCTTCCTAATATGGAGCCAATCCTCCTCTCCAAATCCCAGCAAGTCAGCTATTGCTCTAAATCCGCAGTTGCCGTCAGCTTTAACATCCTTGATATGTTGGATGAACGGCCTCAACCCATCTGGAATTTGATCAATATAGATTGTTGGCTTATTATATGACCGGGTTCGCTGACGAGAAACCTGCAAACCATTAAAGAATGAATTAGACGCAACAGAAACATTCGCTTTGTAATAACAAATGGCACGGGTCCGGAAGGTGCCGGCATGTGCCGGTACCTTCCGGCATGGGGTCCGGAAGTTGCTGGCACGCGTCCGGCACTCATCGGCACGGGTCCAGAAGATGTCGGCATGAACGGCACGGTTCCGGCACTTACCGTGGGGTCCAGAAGTTGCCGGCTTGTGCCGGCACGAACCGAAACGCGTGCGGCACATATCGGCACGCGTCTGGCACATTCTGGTATGGTCCCTTACTAAGTGAAAGAAATGCTTTGTACCTTCTTCTTTGGCTGCCTCTTTGGCAATTGCATCGCTTGTGGAGTGCCTGTACTAGGAGAATAACTATCTTGTCCTGAAAGAATCAACTCAAAGGCAGAAGGATTACAGCAGGTAGATGTATCAACCTTCAATGAAGCACGGCCGTGACCAACTGAACGAGTGACCCTTGTGGCAGGTTCTTCAAGAGAAGTACTTTCTGGGCTAGCAATCTCTCTCAATTTTCTTAACATCTGCAATTGCGAAGACCCATCTAACTGTTTGAATTTCCGAGCAATTATTTCCAACTCTGGTTCACAGCTCAGCTGAATACTTAGCACATTTGAAGCCGACATCATATCAAGTTTTCTTCAATGAGGATCTATGCAATCCAAGGGAATTGGCCGACCTTCCATCCTGAACCGAGCAATCTCGTGGCCGTATGGTAAACCATGTGTGCGCCGAATAACACACCCACAAACTGAAGCATCAATGCCAACTGAATCGGCTCGCTTCGCTTGAGCGAGGATATGATTTAATGCACTTATAGAAATGAAACCTCGCAGTTCTTTGAAATCGCAGGCTTGAAGTCATGTTGCACGGCCGTCAAACTCTTCTCAAATGAGGCTTTAATGTCACTATGTTGTAACTCAATTAAATTTTGTATTTTTGTCCAAGATGATTCAGAATTCCCTTGGCTTGATCCAAGCTGTCTTTTCAGCCTTGCATGTGCACTTTCAGCCCTGGAAAAGTAAATAAAATTTAATAAAAGGGAGATAACAATTGCGTTATTAAATTATAAATTTCTTAAATTTATCAATTCTTTGTGATATCTATTAGTTGTCAAATTCCCGTAGTGCCTACATGTGTCCGTCCATACTGCAACAAATCTTTCCTTGTACTTGCTCAGCCAAGTTTCTGACACATACCGTAAAGCATCTGGGTAGGTAGTAAACTCTCTCTGGAGTTTTGTCCAGTGATCATTAAACTCATCTTCTGTGGTGGACAACACAAGTATATTCCAAGTCATTATAAACTTATCCCATTTCTCCTTTGTTTCAAATAACCTTTTGCACTGGGTCAAAACATTCTACTAATATGCCATCTACATAGCAAATGTGTTGCCGTAGGAAATACCCTCTGAATTGCATTCAATAGAGCCAAGTCTCTATCTGTGACTATCACCTCAGGCAGAGCATCATCGTCCATGACACTGCGCAATCTCTCTAATGCCCATGTATAGTTATCTTCTCGCTCAGAGTCCATATACACAAAAGCAATAGAAAATGTCAGGTCAGTTGATGTCACCCCGACAATCTCTAAGAGAGGAAGACGATATCTATTGATATTGTAAGTGTAATCCATTATCAACACATGAGGAAATGCACGTAACAAGTCTATACTGCCAGGGTGTGCCGAAAACAAGTCACGCACATCATCAGACTTGATACAATTCCTATGCCACTCAATGTACTTACACTCAGATAATTTACTAAGAAGATGTTGCATTTGAGATCTCCCAGCAATCTCTACAGCCTTGCACTTCTGCCGTGCATTGTAGATTGTCTTCATTGTCGTAACATTGAGGGCATCCCTTTGCTTCAACGTAGATAAAATGTCCTTAGGCCGAACCAAACTCTTCGACATCTCCACTAGTATTGTAGTCTCCTCCTTAGATAATCGTTCCACATATGAGTGCCCCTCAAGATGCTTTGCAGTTGGATGATTGTGCATGCCGCAAATGACCGTTAACATCTAATCATCTGTAGTGTCCAATTTCTTCCCTCTTAAGGCAAAAGGATATCCACACTTCTTAGTGCCACTGGCCCTGGTCTTTGATCTCTTTTCCTTGATGTGTTTACTTTTGCAAGTACTGCTCCTCTCGCAAGAAAAAATAATTCTTGGTTTCTTAACATTGCTGCCCGAATTGAATTTTTAATAATAACAACAAATCCATTCTTCTTTCTGACTACCCGACACCAATTACACATTTTTTCTCTACTTTTGAATATCTATAAAATAAATAGTTTTATGTTGTAATAATTATAAACATTGCTCAGTCAAATAATACAAAATAAATGCAATTAAATTTTACCTCGTAAGTTGTAAATTCATTTGTGTAATTCATTACACAATCGGAGCCAATCATGCTGCATTCGATCGAAGCATCGTTCTGCACGATCAAATAATAAATTTTAACCCTAATCATAATTAATCAAACCAAAAAAAAAATTAAACACTCTGTTCGGCGACACAGGGCCGAACAGAAGAATTCCTTCATCTGAACAGAAGAAAGAATTCTTCTGTTCGGCACTAGTGGGCCGAACATAGATCTTCTGTTCGGCCCTAGTGGGCCGAACGTATTTAAGTTGTTCGGCTTATTGTAGCCGAACAGAGCTAACCTGTTTGGTCACACAGGACCGAACAACGCACGAAAAAAAAAAATGAAGACGAAGATATAAACTAACCTTTGTAATCATAGCACTTTATAAATTATTAATTTTTATTTTTAAATTACTTTAATCAAGGATCCAATAATAATCCGAAGTGAAGGAGGTGGAGGACAACCGCAGGGGCTGTTTGGGGGCTAGGGGGGCTGTTTGGGAGGAAGGGAGGGATATTTTATCCTGGAATTTTAAGCAAAAAATACTATTTTTTTAATATGGCATGGGGGTCCTCAGTTAAAAACGCGGGGGCTCCTCACTTAAAAACGCGGGCCAAAATAGAACGACCAGTGAAAAACGCGGGCCAAATAGAACGACCCCATGTCCTCTCCTCCTATAAATCGTAATACAGCTGTCCGTCGCGTACACGCATGCTAACCTCTCCCATTCGAAGCGCGGTCAGCGAGAGAAAGAGGTGGACGGAGGCGGAGGCCTGGTATCTCCTCGCCGTCTTCGTAGGCTTCCTCTATTCGAGCGGAGATCTGGGGTTTCTGGGGCCAGAGTTGGGGTCCCGATCGCCCTGCTGAAACGATGTTCTCATGGAGGGAGTTGGTGGGGGACAAGCTCTCTCGTCTTCTTGCGGACTCCCCATCCTCGCCTTCCCCTCCGGCCACCGATCCCCCATTGCTAGCCACGAGTCTCAGGTAATGCCACTCCCGCTCGATGCTTTCCTTCTTACCGTTTGGTGGGAGATGTTCCATTGCTTGTGATGAGTCGCGGAATCCGATGGTACATTCTCTCGTGTTTCTTTTGATCGATGTGCTCTTGAAGCCTATGTGATTAA
The DNA here is from genome assembly GCA_900491605.1 of Calamus simplicifolius. Taxonomy (NCBI): domain Eukaryota; kingdom Viridiplantae; phylum Streptophyta; class Magnoliopsida; order Arecales; family Arecaceae; genus Calamus; species Calamus simplicifolius. Next base: position 726,004 of record UESW01004653.1, read on the forward strand.
ACCTATCAGCTGCAGGAGGGGTATCAGTTCTTTATTTTTAATCTTGGTATTATAGTATATATATTGGGAACCTATCATCTGTCGGAGGGAAGGCATGGGTATCTATGGCTCTCGTTTTTCTTTTGCCTATTTTGAATTAATAATGATACTTTAGAGAAAGGTGGATGCTGTCTATCTTTTTCATGAGTATAAATCATGGCATAGGCTTTTAAATAATCTTCCAAGAAGAGATCATTTTGATGCCTTTACATTAGGGTTTGCGATTTATGTGTCGGACATTTCGGTTTGATTTTTGATCATGAAAGCCTGACAGGTATATCATATCTACAGAGGTTTTTATAAAGGGACAAGAGAAGGAAGCCCTTTCTTGTAAAAATTTGGAGAGTTCTGATTCAAGATCTAGGACTCAGCGTGGGAAAAATTCTAAGACGGGGAAGTTCCTGAGGTCATCGGGTCATTGAAGGTGACAGAACTATGATTAGAAATTTTCTGTGATCACTTCTAAGCTGCTTAAGAAGGTGTCAGGGGTTGGGAGTAAAAGAGCATGGTGATTTTGTAGTTATTTTAGGATTTTAACTTGTCAAATAAGTAATATAAACTTTCAAGTGCTCGCTAAAATCTTGATATTAGCTTAGGGTTTTAATTAGGTGCATATTAAGCTAATCGTAGTTCAATTTTTCTATGTGTCTCTTTAGAGACTCACCTAAGGCGTTAACTAAGAATGATGCCATTATTGTCTTAAATGTCGCGTGGTTAACCCAAAATTTTTCATGACAGCCTATACATTCCATTATAAATTCCAAATAATTTTATATCTGGATATTAGCAACTTAAAATCTGCAGTTATGCTTCGCTAAACTGAATCTTAAATGCTCATATGAAGACAAAAAAAGAGAAAAAAAAGAAAAAAAGTGCAATAAATAGTTGGGTTGGTAATTGAGATGTGGGAAATTTTGGGAAGCAAATTTGGAAAGTTAGTCGATGCCTAAAATAGTACCATTTAACTCTAGTTAATTAACCAACAATAAGAGCACGACACATTAGTCGATGCCTAAAAATAGTGCCATATAACTCTAGTTAATTAACCAACAATAAGAACATGATATATCATTGGTGATAACTGCAGTTAACATTTCCCTTTTTCTATTTGGTTTGCTTTATTGTTTTAGTTTCTCAATGGTCAGATCGGCAATGGGTCTTAATTTTTGGACACTCAGATCAGCACTAATTTTGCTTGCATTCTGACTTTTAGGTTTTTACATAAATATACAGAAACCTCAATGTGTACTCTCACGTCCATATTCAAAAAGGAATGTTCCTTAGTTTGTAGTTTTACTTCATCATATAGTTTTTCTAGTGCAGTATATTCTGTGGCATATGAAATACGTATAGCAATTTAAGTTGATTTAAAAGAAATCCCATCCAATAGCATTTATATAGATTATTGAAATTTTAAAAAAAATCTATCGCTGATGATTGCATCATCCCTTAGAAGAAACTATTGCAAAAATGTTTTGTCATGTCACAACTATCTCCTTTGCCTTGATTGATGATACACAATCCAATGGATGGTTCTTTTTGAAAAATGTTATTGAAATAAGATTGTTAGCTTTGACTTGAATGATGATACTTGGCTTAGAACTTGATCTTCATTCTTTTGGCATCTTCCTGGGATTTGAAGTATATTTTCTTGCTTTCTATGCCCATCATGTTGAAATTGTTGGTCCTTTCTTTGTACATGAGATTTGGATGACCTGTCAGTTAACAAAGGTGTAGTATGAGAACATAACCTTTTTATTATTGATGAGTTGAGATGACGAGAAGACTGTACAGCATTGTTGTGTTACTTGTGCTGAAACTCACACACATACACACATATGTCATTATCAATGTTAAAAGTGGAGTAAAGTTCTTCTGAAAATGTGAAATCCATTCATTCATCCATTTAAAACCTAGCAATGATGGTTGATTGGTGCCACTCATGTCATGAGTGCTTCAATCCATTCCTTCATTGCATATGACACTTTAGCTGATTGCTTACACACACGTCATCAATAATGTCAAAAGTGGAATAAAGTTCTTCTGAAGATGCAAAATCCATTCATTCATCCCTTTAAAACCTAGCTATGATGGTTGATTGGTGTCACTATGTCATGAGACCTTCAATCCACTCCATTAAATACGACACTTTAGCTCAGCTTCTATCCTGATTAAGCAATTAAGTAACTAGATGACTGCATGATGCAAAATCATCCATTTCCTGTCCCCAAATTGAGTGGGTGAGTTAATTTTAATAAGATGACGCAAAAGTTTGGCTTGTTTATGTTGTCATGCTTTATTCTATTTTAATGTTTTATATCAGTTGATTAGCCTATCTTAACATGATGAGGTGTGAACTGTTTATTGACTGATCCATCTTATCTGAGAATTTCCCTCCGTACTTGATTCCTGGCAATTCTTTATCTGATTATAATAACTAATCCTTACTAGCGTGGATTATATCACTCAACTCTCAAAGATTGATTGTCATTTTCTTAACAAAAGTTCAGATTCCAAAATGAAGCAGAACCTTTCAAGGATCTCTGTTCCATTATTCTTGCATATTTCAGTATCCTCACTTTGTAATTTCTTATCCAAAGTTGAATCATACAACATTTACACTTCAGATTGTGCAGGCAGTGTCCTTTTCTTCAGAGGAACTTACTAGCCCCAAGAAATCCACTTTATCTTCATACCTTTTATCTCTTCTCCCTACAAGCTCTGGCACTGATGCAGACAAGCCAAATTCACCTGCTCGACCACACGGTAGAGCATCACCATCTCACTTGTTGCCTGCAAGATGGGAGGCCAGTGGTTGTGCATGGAAAGATAGACCATTGGATCTTAGTGAGGATTTCTTAACTGAAAGTGAAAGTGATGAAACAACTGAAATTTTGAAAGAAAACCTGGATCAGTTCTATGAAAGGAATATCAACAGCTCTGATGGAATTGAAGAAGCGACCGCTTCACATGATTCTGAAGAATATCTTTCATCTCTTTCAGAAAAATCTGCATTTATATCTGCAGATTTGTTTGAGTTTTTGCAGTCATCCCTCCCTCATATTGTGAAAGGGTGCCAATGGGTTTTGTTGTATAGGTAATGTGCTTGCGATAAATTATTTACAAATAATACTGAAGGTTTTTTCCCCTTCTTTTTTTCTTTTCCCTGATTTATTATTGCTCTACACAAATGAAGGGCAGCACGTGGAAACATGGGATATCACTTCACACGCTTCTTCGTAGGAGTGCTAATGTCCCAGGCCCATGTTTATTAGTGAGTGTATTTGTGTGTCTAGACACAATTTTCTGGTTATTTCTCTTAAATTTGAAATGCTCTTTATTTCTCTGCTTAAGAGCTATAGGTGTTGTGGTCCTACCAGGCATGTGCACATGCATATTTATTATGTAAATGCATATCTTGTTAAATAATTATTTTGAGATTTTTTTGTGCTTTCTAGATTGTAGGAGATATGAAAGGTGCTATATTTGGTGGTCTCTTGGATAGCCCTTTAAAGCCTACAGCCAAAAGAAAATACCAGGTAGGTCCTAAAAACTTTCAGATTGCAGTCATCTGATCTTGTTAAGGTCCCTTTGTCTGCTTATGTTGCTTTTCCAGTGTCTTGAATGTTATGCTCATCATATTGTTTTTGGATAGGGGACAAACCAAACATTTGTATTTACTACCATATATGGGGAGCCAAGACTTTTCAGAGCAACCGGTAATCATCTTACCATCAAATAACCTTTCTTTTTCCTTTGCTGCGTGCTGACCCATGCATTCAAAAGTTAATCGTAAAGGTATGACTTTCTCAAACTTATCAGAATGTCTTATGCTTAGAGGAAGTTTTGCAATAGTGTTGGATGGTGGCATGAGGATCTAATTCTAAAAAGAAATATCTGTTATTATGTTTTACTGATATTTAGAAAAAAAAAGGAGCTTCTGAAAGAGGTTTTATAATTTTATTCTGACAGAACCTACGGTAAAAATGGTATTTCTTTCACTTAAGAGCTCTTATACCTCAACTATCTCTTTCAGGTGTTAGGACAATATTAGCATCAACTGTTTGTGGTTTGCTGATGGTTGGAATTTTGTGTCTTTTTATATTAACTGAAGTTTCAACTGTTGGATTCCATTAGCATGCAATGCTCTTATATCTGTGGGCATCATAAAATTTTATTTGATTCTATGATGTCATCTTTAAGAAAATTGACAAAAATATGAGGCTGGTCATTCTGCATTAAACTTCTAAATTTTTTGCTCTCATGAATGCAAGTTCAGTGAATGCTATATGTATGCTCTTCTTTAATCTCCATGTATACTTGTTAGCTATGAAGAAATTTGGGGGTATATGGAAAAATAATTTGAATATAACACATTTTATTTTGTCTGGTGATGAATAAAAAATATTCGGAATTCTGAATACATAAATGTCAAATGGAGAATTATCTATGAATAGGGAAAATTGTTGGTCTTACAGTTGTATGAGGAATTCAGTCTAAACCACTGATGGCATTAATTGTCTTATAATGTGTCAAAACATTTAGCAATAATTGATCCTGAGCTATATTATAAAATTTATCAATGAAACATGAGTGAAATTTTTGCTCCAATATCATGAATAAATTGTATTTAAGGGACCTGGCAACAATTTATAGAAGGGGTTTAGGTAGAGCGGCAAGGACCCTTTTTCCCTCCTGAATATGGTGAATATCTCGATTAAGAGAGGATTGTGTCACATTACCAACAATCAAGCAAATAGATACCACAGTAATGGTCTTGTGTTAAGGTGCATCTGATTAGAAATTCAATCTCATGCATTGGATCTTTAAAGTCTACTACTTGCTTGTTAAGAAGTGAATATTGTGGATCTTTAATGGGTGATGATACCATAAATTCTGAACCTTAACCCAGATAGATGACAAAGGCTTGTTGGTTCTTTTGCTAAGGTTGCTATTTCTAAAGAAAGATGAAAAAGAACAGACAACCTAAGCATATATATTCTGCAGATTCTGCTAGAAGTCTGTTTCACACATCTATTTACTTTGTTGCAACTTACTAGATTCATGTTATTTCCTAGGAGGTATATCTTTGCCGTGTATGCATTTTGTAGTAGTTGAGAAGATTTGACTGTGATAGAAATTTCAGATATAAGAATACCCGTATTATATGTATGGTGCTGGAGTAAAAATGAAATATATTTTAGCTTAACATGTATGTATGTCAGTCAATGAACCCAAGCATGACAAATTTCTTATGTTAAAATATTTTTCTTAATGATTTTCCCTCCGCTCTCTCTCTCTAATATTGGGATACTACATAGGTTCCAATCGGTACTATTACTTGTGCTTGAATGATCTATTGGCATTTGGTGGGGGTGGAAGCTTTGCATTATGCCTTGAAGAAGATTTGTAAGTAACTTCAATAATTTAATATTTCTAAAATTTGAATTTTAAATGTCTCTCTCCCAAATAATACAGACTTTTATGACCTTGCCTTACATACATACATATGTACATATTTATATACATGTATGTATGTATGTATGTATGGATAAGGTTTTAAATCCCGTAGGATGGGCATGTTCCAATTTATCCATGGAATAGGATACTTTGCAATTCCGTTGTGTCCCGATGGCTATCCATTAAAGGGTCCTCGTTTCTCATTCTTCTTTCCTTTTTTTTTTTCCTTTATTTCCCTTCTTTCTTCTTTCCTTCTTTTTCATCTCTCTTCTTTTCTTTTGATCTTCCTTTTTTTCTTCTTTCCCTGCATGGGATGCCTATTCCGATCCTATCTTCCCATGGGAATAAGACTGGATGGGCAGGATACCCTCCATCCAATCGGGACTTAAAACCTTAATAACTACTAACAATTTTAATTTGTAAATAATTCTCTAATAACTTTTCTTCCTTGTTAAAAAGATTACATGGAACGAGTGGCCCTTGTCAAACTTTTGGGAACTTATGTTTGGCTCATAGTGCAGAATTCGAAGTAAAGAATGTTGAGGTAATATCTGCAAACTTTCAATTTATTTATTTTTCTACCTATTATCTGGATATACCAAGAGAGGTAAACAGTCTAGCAGGGATACTATGAAATATTTACTCATGAGTGTGGGGTAAGCTCTTCTATTTTGGTTTATGTTTTCTCTCTATATAAGTAAATATAGCGCCTCAACATTCTTATAAGTTTTTGTTGTCCATATTGGTGTTTTTTATGGTATTTTTATCTTTCTTAGCAGTGTTGGTGTTCTGCATCCTGATAGTTTAGATGGTATCATCTTTCTAATTGATAGGTTTATGATAATCATAAATGATAACTATTATACATGCAAGCGTGCCATTCTGAACCAAATTCATGCTTTACTCTTGATCACATAAAACGTTTTTCATTACATCAGCAATACTTGTTTGATTTAATGCTAGAATGAAACATCTATATAATTGTGCATTGCTGCCTTTTCTAATGATTGAATCATATTGTTTGGCCCTTAATATTATAAGTTCATGGTAAGATGGTAGGAGGAATTATAAAAAGAAAAATTGGAGAGAGTTTAGGTGAAATAAGACAAAAGAAGAATGAAGAAGAGGAAAAGGAAGAAGAAGAAAGGAAGGCGGAAAGGAATAGATAAAAGTAAACATTACAAATAGTTATATCTTTTTAGAAATAATTAAAAAGATATAACTATTTGTAATTTGAATGTCGACTTAGTCCTGAATAGAGCAGAGTGGAGGAAGCAGATTCATGTAGCTGACCCCCTATGTAGTTGGGAAAAGGCTTAGACGAGTTGAGTTGAGTTGAATTCTTGGAAGATCCATCTCTTAGGTGATTATGGGCAAAGTGATGCTAAACCAGGGCTGACCACGGGAGGAGTTTTTATTTTGGTCATGGCTCAACAAACATTGCTCAAATTCATATAATTAAGTGCCAACTGTAGAATGATAAGCTTATAATCCTCTTCTATCGTAAGTTAGTGTACAAATTTCCATTTTCTGCTCCTGTAATGATGGAGCTTATATTTCCTCAATGCCTAGCTTGGAGTAACCATGCAATTACTGAGGGTACAGAGACTTTATGAGTAATACTTTTTAGTTTCTCAGCCTTGCATAAGGGAGTGACTAATTATTTATCATTTTTCCTAAGTGATCACTAACTTTTACATGTTTTGCTAGCTCATGCAAAATATGGTTTCTTGCATACATATCGTAGCTTGGTTTTTGCAATGGTATCTTTGCAAAACTTTACTGGAAACCTTGTTTCTTACATCAATGTTTTGAGCCTTGCGTCCATGTGTGATACAAGTCAGTTATGTATTTTGTCTGTGCACCAAATCTGGCAGCTAGACTTTTTGTTCATGGTTTTCCATGTTACTAGGTCCCCACCAATGATGTATGGTACTAGTAGCAAGCCTCTTATCAAAAGGCGATAAAAACCAATCTGTATTTGCAAATCTTTGCAAAACCTTTTTGTATCTAAGTACATTATTCCTTTCACTGTAGTTCCTAGAAACCATGGCATCCTAATTGGAATTTTGAGGAGAATGCAAGAACAAGTTCACCAGGTTCATAGCAAATTTGGCTTCTCATGGTATTAACAAATTGGATTAGTTTGTCAATGAACCTCTTATATACACTGGGATCATCTTATAGGCCTCCATGATCTCCTTGATGGACTCTTACCATTCCCTGTTCTTGTCACAAAATGAATCACATAACCTCACTTAAGATCTAGCTATTTCATTGCTTATAGAATATTTAGGAGAGCTCAGATATTTGATTTAGAGATTTTTTTTTTTTTGCAAATATACCCCTCCAAATTTTAGATTTTCATTTATAACCTTGGTAATTTACATTTTGCTTTTATGCCATGCCTTCTTTTTCAAATGCCCTTACCTTTAGCAACCATGAGCCTAACCCCGGGTTATAGTCATTTAACTACAGTTAAAGTCTAACTTTTGTCTTAAATGACATAATTAACCTTGAGTAAACTATTGAAAAATTTTGCAAATGATTTGGACAACTTTGCCTCAAAACCTAGTTAATAATGAAGTAAAGAAGTCTAGGGATTTGACTTTCCCTTTTCTCACATCCAGTTTCTCCTGTGAAGAGCTTCACCTCCTGGACCTTGTGGATGCCCCACCTAGCCTTTAGCTTTGGCAAGTAGACGTTCTCTTCTCACCATGATAAACAATTTCTATCCATCTCCATGTCCTCACCATGCTTTGGATGGAATGCTGTGCCAAGCACTACTGTGTCCTATGGGTTCTACCCAAAGAACCCTTGTACATGGATCTTCTCAAGATGCTGGTACCATTGTCCTCTATTTCTATCATGGCTCTCTAGGGGGTGCTAGAAATGAGGAGGTAGGTTTTTAGGTTGGTGAGGGCTTTTAGAGGTTGAGCAAGCATGCTTTAGCCAACTATCAAGCTTTCAAAAGCACACCTATGTGCTCTTGTTCAGTGAGGAAAGGAAGAAGGGGACTATGGGTTGTGGTAGCAGGTGAGAAACTAGAGAGAGGTATGGAGGGTGGATAGGTGACAGGGCAGTCCACTCAAGGACAAATATGTCATTTCTTGTAAATAGCTAGTTATAACAGCATTCAAACAAGTAGTTGACTACAAGGGCATTCGCCTGCCCCTCCCCCTCTCTACTCAAGGACAAACGTCATTTTTTGAAAATGGCTAGTTATAATAGCATTCCAACAAGTAGTTAACTGGAAGGGCATTCACCCGCCACCCCCCCCAACCTTCTCAAAAAGAAAAAAAGTAATGGCATCTCCACAAAGCATAAATTTATAGGGATTATACATGTGAAATGTTAAATTTGGAGGAGTATGTATGCAAAAGTCCCAATTAATAAAGACATAACAGGAAGCATGGTTCTTTTTGGGTCATACTGATGGAGCTAACTTTTAGGTAGGGATAAGCTTGGGTTCAGATGATATGGGTTAGAAGCATCCCTAAAATTTGAGAAGATATGGGTCTTATGTTTTCAGTAAAAAAAGATAATTTTGTAAAGATTTTTGAAAAAGGAAATCAGTAAATATTAGCTGGCTGCTGCTAGGATTAGGCTTTTTGGTTTTATTTGATCTTTCTTTTGTAGTGAACATTTTAAAAGATTTGAGGAATCATGTCTTCATTTTTTATGAAATTACCTTGAATGTAGTGCCATAATTGGACTTGGACTATTAAGAAGTCAGCAGTGCCAACCAAAGTAGTGGGGTGCCCACTGAATTATATAAGGATGACTCTTTGATTCTTCTTTTTTTCCTCTTTATCTCCTTTATTTCTTTTGTTATTTTCTTGGATGATCTGCTTTGCTGGGTGTCATGACTTGTAGCAAGTCTAATTCAGTTTAGACCCCAGATCATAATTAGCCCTTAAATAACCCAGCTTGAACTTTGCGATAAAGCATTCTTCAGACGTTGAATTGGGGTTATTGATTGCTCCTTATATCTCAGCCTTCAATCATTGATCAAAAGGTATCGTTAGGTCAACTGATTAATCTAAAGATACTGTTACATCAGAGCATCAGGCCTCTGTGTGAATTGGAAAACAGTTTCCATTAAATGTCTGTCAATGGAGTAAATGGTGCAGAACTAATAATTGGCTATCAAATAGAAGATCCACATTTTTTCATCATGAGTTACGGTACTAAAGCACCTATATTGAAAAGAATATATGTTTTGGAGATCTCCCAATGCAATTAATGAGCATAGAAATGGATGGCATGGATAATGCAAATTGGTAAAATGTGTTATACAGCATATAAATTGAAAGCATGAACTATTGATCATGATCAATGCAACTTAAAGGATGTATAAATCAAAATTTCAATAACTTTGGCTACTTCTAAGCTATAGATCTAAGCAGACATTATACCAGGACATTAAAGCAATTAAATTTGCATTCACTTGATGTATGGGTGCACACCTACATACATGCATACATATATCAGGGCTCAAGTTTTTCAAAATAATTCATTTTTTTTAGGACCTGTTCTCCCTAATATCAATATTTAACAGGAAGTGTATAATCTAGCACAATGCTTTGGATCTTCAGCTTTGGTGGCCCATCATTTTTTAGTGCCTGTTCACCCTAATGTCAAATATTTAACAGGAAGCTTATAGTCCTCTTTGTATGAGGGCCCAAGTTTTTTAGAATAGCCCATGGACTTGATAACTGAGCCCAAGCCTGCAATTTTTTTAGGTTTCACTTTTCAGCTGAGCAAGGCCTATTGATGCTTAGAAGGCATCATTTTCAGTTTAAAGCCAAAACAACAAGTGGAGCAACAAATGCAAAGACAGGAGATAACAATGGGAGATATAACAGAGGAATACAGGAAAAGATGATGCACACATGCAATATCTTGGCCATGTTCCCCAATGATGTAACATTGCTGTGTTCTCTGCCTCAGGTGGAAAATGACTGAAGGCCTTTCATGTGGAGCCCCAGTCTTTGATAAGACAACTTCAAGATTCTAGCAGTTTGAGCACATATAGGTTAAGCGTAATAGAATAAGTCCATAACTCTACTCCAGCCGAACTTGTATAGATCTCTAATATAAAATATTCATGGCTAACTTGCCTAAACTGTTTTTGTTGTCAGAAAAACCATATCCTTTCTGTCTGATTTGCTTCAGAACTCTACTAGTTTCTTCTTCATTGCTCAAATATTATATGGATACACTTAAGTCCTTTATTCTCTCTGTATTGATTATTCAGTAAACTTCAACTATGGAAATATTTGATCTCTGACTCAACAAACTCAAAGGTCTTATGTTCTGCTCGAACATTCTTATTAAGCTCTTCATAGATATTGCTTTTTTCTTCTCGTACGTGATAAGAGGTATACAACATAATAGGCCTGCCATATAACAAACCACTTCTACAATCAACTTGTCACAAGGTTGCACATTCAGGATCAGTTGATGCATCTAACTTTTTCTGTAGTATGTTTTGCTTGTAAGGATGCATAAATTGAATCCAAATTTGGCTACATTCGATTGTAGCCAGTTTAGGATCTGATCACCCTCGGATTCATATAGATGCCAAAGTCATCCCATCTTTCTTACTCTTTTTTATCTTTGGGATTCATAAACTTTAGGGATCCAAGGATAGGAGAGATGATCGGATCTAGATTTAGCTACATTAATTTACCTCTATGTATGTACGTATGTACGTATGTAGTGTAATGTAATGTCTTAACGTATATATGTATATATGTATTTTAAACCCTTATATGAATTCACCTCATGCAAAAATAGCAAAGTGCCAACTTGAAATCACATGTCCTTTATCTAATTTTAATAAATTTGTGCTAAATGAAATATGTGATCTATTAAGAGAGAGGCCTTGGGCCGTGAAATTTTGGATCATTTGCTGCTAACCCCAAATCTGCAGACCTGCTATTTACTTTTAATTCTTGTTGCTTTACAGTAATGTTGTGATATGCTGCATGCTTTGAAAAAAAATCACAATGTTATTTAAATCTTTATTGGGTACCAAGTGCTCTATATATGGTTGTTGCATGAGACATCTGAGTTTCTTTCCATTTGTTTTGCAGTTATGGGGTTTCACGCATTTCTCAAAATATTGCACATAATTGTCGGTAGGATGCCATTATATATCATTTTGTTCATTTGTTTAGACTTTTCTTTTAGATCTAATATCCTAATTTCGTTTGATTTTATTACAATTTCTTGAGTTAGGTGTGTTGCCGTCTGCAATGCCAGGTAACCTACAAAGTCTGTGGAGGTGTTCTCCTAGTTTTTTAATGCTCGAGTGGTAACGTTGAGACTTTTTATGAGCTAGCTACCTGTTGGATGATCAACACAAAAAAAGGGGGGAGAATGAAAGTGCAGTCCTGAGATCTGTTGATTGTCGTATTAGTTGAGGTTAAAGATTCTGTATGAGAAGATTTCCGGTTGCTTTTATGGTTGGTCATTGTATATCATGATCCTTCGCTCTGCTAGATGCGTCAGCTCTCCTGTGATTTTTTAGTTATTGTCAATTTGCAGGTAACTTGTGATTTGATAATTTAGATTCAAATTATTGTTTGAAATTGACCGATTGACATGCACATTTAGGCCTCGTACTATGTTGAGGGGCAAGGGACGATGGAGAATGAGTTTCATCATCGTCGAGAGGGAAACAATCTGAATCATCAGCTAAGGCCCCTACTAAATGATCGCTCAGTGATATGCGCTCTTGCTCTTGCGCCGAAGATGAATGGAGGCTGTGGGATGTAAAAAGTGCATCGATAAGGAAGCCTTCTGCTTTAAAGGAAAACATCCCAAAACGTAGTCTGAACAGTCACAGCAAGCAAGCGATTGCTGAAGATGCCTCCCACAGATACATCGGGAAGAGGGAGCAACAAGAGAGTGCTGCAACGGAGGGTGGAGGGATGAGTGTTCGCTGCAGAACACGGTATCACGGATGGATCGAAGACAGGCTTGTTGTTTAAACAAGTGAAGGTGGGACTGCGGTCGGAGGTTAGGGCGTGGGCGACAAGCCTGCAGGAGTCTGCTTATTTACACGCATTACTCCAAGGAGCGTTTGGTAAGAGATAATCTATTTAGATTATCAATAATTTAAAAAATTTTATTAATTATATTTTGATATATTTTTTAAATAGTAATCTATCTTATAGTGATAATCTAGATTACCTTAAGTGGAAGTGATTATCCATATTACCGGCTATATTGTAATTCAATAAATTTTTTTAATAAAATTGCTTCTACTTCTTATGTAAAAATAAAATTATTCATTCCTCAAAATAAAAAATTAAAAAAAAAAAAATTAAAAAAAAAATTAAAATTTAAAATAATTAAATTTTTATTAAATATTAAATTAATTAATTAAATTAATTAAAAATTTAATTTTAAATTTTTTTATTTTTTAAAATTAATTTTTATTTTTATTTTTAAAAAATTAAATTAATTAAATTAAAAAATAATTAATTTTTATTTTTTATTAATTTAATTTTTAATTAATTTAATATTCAAAAAATAAATTTAAAAAAATAATATTTCAACTATTCTATTAATATTGATTAATTTTAAATAATAAATATTAAAAAAATTATTTTTAAATATAATAAATAAATTATGATAATTGAAAGTTTAAGAATAAAAAAAATTGAATAAATATTTAAATATTAAAAATATATTTTAATCTTAAAAATAATTAAATATAGTATATTATTCTTAGATATAAATACTTTGATTTAGAAATATTTTGAGGTATTTTAAAATTTTTTAATAGATTTAATTTAGATATTTTAAATTTAATGTTATATAACTGGTAATCTATTTGTCAAATGTACATGTACATTCAAATTACCATCAAAATTACTGATAATGCATCAAACGTAACCCAAGATTAATCAGGGGTAGGCCAGGTTTCAAAATCATTGACAGGCCAAACACAGGCCAAACCGTGCTCTTCGATGTCAGAGAGGTAGGTATGATGCAAAGTATTTTTCCAACCAACTGAAATTCAGTCAATTATATTCATTCAATCCACTTCTAAAAAGCAGCATCTGTAGCCTATGCTCTATGATTTTCTAATGCGGTATGCCTACTCTTTGCCCAAGATAGATTGAGCACAAAAACCACTTAATAAAAATCTAGTCTAATCTACATCAGGGTGCACTTCAAATTGAAGTGCGAAGTGGGGTCAAGTGCTGATCTTGATCTCAGAAGCGTACGGCCTCTCCATGAATACCAAAGGGTGACGGAATGATCCAAAAAAAAAAATACAACTCCTTGATTATTTGTAATTTGAAATTAGCGATCTGGTGATCCGGGTTCTTCCCCTGGTAACCCAAACATTCGCAGATTACGGTCCATTGAACCAACAGCCATGTATTTCGCGTCCGCTCCAAACTTCACGCATGTCACTTTTCCTGGCCATTACAACAAAAAAAAAAAATGAGGTGGAGCAAAAGGAGAGAGAGAGAGAGAGAGAGAGAGGGTTAAACAAGTGGGTAATAGCATCCGGACCTGTGCCTGATAAATCAGTGAATGTCCTAATATGACTCCATTCCAGCTTCACATTAGCAACTTGGTAGACCCTGCAGTTCATTTGAAAATAAACCTGATCAAATGACCTGAAACAATTCGATGAAAAGAATTTTGGCAAGTATGATCAATCATTTTATCCAAAGAGAATATACTGCACGAGTTTATGATTAAAAGTAGGATTACGATCACTGTACCAGAAAATTTGCATGAACAACTTAAATAAGAGCAACATATGTCAAGAATATGATTGATTCCCACCAACTTGTGGTTAGTACCGGCATGAAAGCATTTCCAATCAAAAAAAGCCTTAGGCATTAAAAGCTAAGTTCCGCTAAAGCATACCTTACAGCATTTCCACTCAAAAAAGCCTTATTAAAAACTTAAATTCCGCTACAAAAGACTCTATTCTGTGAAGCATACCTTATATCAGACCCCGCAATTGCAAGATAGCTTCCGCTAAAGTCAAAATCCACTGCAAATAACATCATAGTTTCTAGGCATTAGCGAAAATGTAAGAATGAACATATAGACAAAAGTTCAAGTTGCTACTGAGATGGGAATATCCACTCTATAAATTCAGAATACCATTACAACAATTTTGTGAAATTTCTAGCTTAACAAAATTACTCCCAAAAGAATTTTACTCTAATTTCTTGGAATTAAAACTTTCAAGCAGATCTTACAACAAGCAAATAAGGTTGCTGAAAATAAATAAGTCCCATCTATGGAGTAACAGGACATGAACCATCTCATTAACCAACGTATACTAAAAGTTTATTAGTCGAGGCAAAGATAATTAAAGATCTCATACGTGAGCATGTGATGTCAATATATCTATGGTTTATTGTGTCAAAAAGCAGCAGTCAAAAAACATGTGTTTCCATCGGCTTTCAGGTTATGGAAAACAAGATCAGATAAAATGTGTGGGATTTTCGCCACCCTATCATAGAGATTTTTTTTTTTACCAGTGTTTGTTGGACAATCTGAATCATAGGGAGTAAAGGATCTGAAGTTCCTCAGCTTTCGAAGATCCCACAGCTTAACACCATCAAGAGCTGCAGTCTGGTCAATTAAGATGCAACGCATTAGAACAAGGTGAATAAGTTCTTCATTGATGTTACAGCATTTACTGAAAAGCACATACCGCAAGGAAATAACCATTTTCAGAAAACGATAAGGCAGCGACTGCTCCAACATGCCCATCAAATTTTGCAACATTTGACTGCAAATAGCCATACTCACATAGCATAAGTCAGGGTAGGCTTAAAATGTTTCAAGCATGGGCACAACTCAACCATCAGAATATTGTGACCTCAAATGTTGCACTCTTCTACCTGTGATTTTACATCCCAGATTCTAACAATCGCTTCAGTAGTGCCTGTTCCAAGGATAAGTCCATCAGGGTGAAAGGCAGCAGAAGTGTAGCCCTCTTCTCCTGAAGCTTCACCAACCTGCATATGCAATTTATCCATTAGTTCACATCCATGGTGTCTCTGCAAGGTTGTTCATGCGCGCGCGCGTGTGTGTGTGTGTGTGAGAGAGAGAGAGAGAGAGAACCTGAGTGAGGCATGATCCAGTAGCAAGATCATAGAAACACCAAGTGTTGTCCAAGGAAGCAGTCACAAAGTACTTGTTAGTTGCATGGACTGTGACTGCTTGTACCTGGATGAAAAGTTGAAATATAAATTAAAATCATTGGTCAGAAGAACATCTAAACTAGTTTTACCGAGTAACATGAGAGACCAAAAATGATCAAGGAAGCTACCATTCAAATTCTTGGAATAAATGGGTTTGTGCAGGTCTCTAGGTCAACCCAAAATCAACCTGCTTATAAAAGGGTGGGTTTGGATCCAGCCCCCAGATATAAGGGTTACAAAGGCTGGTCATGATCCAACTAGCTCATAGACCCCCTACATGGTTAATAGTTATGTAAAGTTTTTCACGTGGTTTGGTCCCATCTGATAAAAAAAGAGGGTTATAAAGAGTGATTGACAGGGTAGGCAAAGGGATTTTTTTAGGATTTGGTGTTGCGCTTTAGCTAATTCTGTCACTGGTTTATGATTGTTGTATATCCAAAATTACCAAGTTCATTGTGATTATGGTGAAATATTTAAAGTCCATTTGATTTTGTCATCCATAACATTTCAATACCATACTTTGCTTTATTTTTTTAATTACATGTGCATGACTGAAACTTCAATGGGTTTGATGGGTGGATATGGGTTTATGTAGAATAAATGGGTTGGGTATGGATTTACATTTTCCAACCTGATTATAAAGAGGTCAGGTATTGATTGAGTTTTTTGACGGAACCTGGCATATCGCCACACCTACATGGACCCTTGTTGGCAATCCATTACCTTGGTGGCAACTAGGGTACCTAGAAAAATGTGATACCATAGAACGTCCTTGTAAATTATGGTCAATACCAGGAATAATAAGCAGAGATTTCAAATCGAGAGCTTATTTGATCAGAACATCTAATCACTTATTTCTCCTGAGATTTGCTTAATTCTAATTTCTACAAACTTTTTTTTTCAATGGAGGTTACCACCCATTATGTGGCATAGCAATAAACAAGTTGCACATCAAGATCATATATAGACATGTTTCAACTGGTTATTCTCATCTTCAAACTTTTAACAGTAAATAGAAGGGAAATAGTAATAACATCGGTGTCTAGGGAATGGAGGCAAAATGCCTCCACTGTGTGCTAACCTATCTGAAATATTACAAATAATCATTGATGTGGGCACTCAGTCTCATAAATCATTGTCTGCACAAATCTTGCAACAAGTTAGCACATTAAAGCTCTGTGTTTACCTAAACAGTCAGTATAGCCATAGCAAATTACAAACAACTCAACACATGGGGATAGCCACACTACAATTAGTGTGTTTTTCTTTGGTTGAAGTAAACTATGACAATTAATTCTTCATATGTATATGGTAACCACGTATAGGTAAAGTTGGAAAATGACAAAATAGAATGAATCTTAATTTCAAAGATAAGCAAACAAGACATGAACCACCAATTTATTATATGATTTAAAAGGCAAAAAGACTTCGTGCATGAAATGGGATTTTATCATTTATCAGCCACTTGTCCTAAAAAGAGAAGTACACCACCCACATATTTTGCAAATGGTGCAAGTTTCAGTAACTGATCATACCTCTGCACTATGGTCCTTTAAGATATGTTGACAATTATAATTCCCATCTTCAGTTCCTTGCCATACACGAACGGTCTGCAGCAAATGCGAAGTGAATTAATTCAGTGAAGATGAACTTTGCAATTTTATTTACAGTTTACACTTTCTGAAGCACAGGTTATTGTTACATATTCTCCAAATATTGACATTTTGGAAAGTGAAATATCCTCATGAACCACGAGAAAAAAGCAGTGGATTTTAACTTCTGAGATGTTAGAGATGATTAATGATTCCAATGCAAAGGACTTGCATCATGTATTTATGTTTGGAAGCATGCTAATGAGAGAGGGCATTAATGCCACATGCAATAAAATACAAACCAATATTGCCACCTAACAGCCCCTTATTGTTGCATGCTGACCCACAACAAAACACATTTGGACATGCACATAATCATGCATGCACGTTCCCACCATATGGATGTATACCCTTCCAATTTTTCACTTGATGGTCTAAGTATATACCCATTCTAATTTGTCTTTTTCCAGATAAACTGATCCCACCATCAATAATTCCAGAAGTTGATTCTCGGCCTATAAAGCGCCCATATATAGCATGCGTCTCTTGCACTTGAATGAAGATCATAAAGATCTCTTTTGAAACCACAGCGTGCATATCAGCTACATTTGCAGTATCCATTCAATTCCCATCATGTGGCTGAGTGAACAAACTAGATCAATAGTCTGTGCACAATGTTCTAGAAACAGCCTCCTAAGGACCAAACTTAACATTTTGTATCACAATTTGATGTGAAAGATGCAATCAATTTATGAATCAATATTGATATTGCTTGATATTTCCATTGATTTGCATCTTATTGATAATTTCTTGGGTTACAACCACGTTTTTAGGACTCTCCTCACATTTATTACTTTTTAGAATTTATTATTAGACATTGATAGCTGATCCTCTCGTTGACCAGAATATAATCTCCAACCCCTATTCACAGCGACTTTAATACCTGGTCCCAGTTTCAATGTCTGTAACTCTCCTTCCCTTCCCAACTAACATCAAAGACTAAAGTACCCCCATCTCACAATACAACCCCCTCCCCCAAAAAAACAAACACCCACCCAACACACACACACACACACACACACACACAAAAACTTGGTCTTCAGGAACGCAACAATAATGGGATCCCAAGCTCAACAACTCCACCTGGCTTTTTCCCCATTATTGGCCCACAACCACATGATCCCTATATTGTATGCTGCTGGCATCCAGGTCACTCTTATCACCACCCCAAGCAACGCCCACCCATTCCAGCCTACCATTGATCATGCAAACACAAACTTCCCGTCCCCTTCCCCTACCCTCTCTAATGTGGCTTGGAGCACATGTTCGACATCTCTGCCTCTCCCATTGCCAATTTCTTCCAGGTCACCTTTTGCTCACCGTGCAGCATCAAGGTCACCCTTGTCACAATCCTAAGCAACACCCACCATGTCCAAACCACTGTTGACCATGCAAACACGACCTCTACTGTATCTCCTTTGACTTCAGCCTCCCTGATGGTTTGGAGCACATGCTTAAGATCCTTGCTTCTCTCATCACCAATTTACTTGGTGCCATCTTGGCACCTCTACCGACCACAGCATCAAGGCGATGTCACCACCCCAAGCAACCCTAACCTCATCCAATCCATTGTCAATTATGCAAACATGGTCCCCATCTCATCCCCTTTCTTGTCACCAACTTCGGTCTCCCAAATGGCATAGAGAATATGCTCAATGTCCCTGCCTCTCTTGTCACCGCCTGCCTTGTCGCCAACTTCAGCATTGTCTTCGCCCACCATCAAGCACAATGTCAAGAACACTCACCACCCCGAGCAACACCCATGCAGATTATGCAAACATGATCCCTGTCTCATTCCCTTCCTTATTGCCAACTCCGGCCTCCTTAACAGCTTGGAGCACTTGCTTGACATCCCCACTTCTCTCGTCACCAACTTTTTGTTTTCATTCATCCTTGCACATGACATCAAGGTCACCTTCATCACCACCTTAGGCAACACCTACCTCATCCAACCCACCATCAATCAAGCAAACACAACCCCTACCTCATCTCTTTCCCATTGCCAACTTCAGCCTCCATGATGGCCAAGAACACATGAACGGCATTGCCGCTTCTCTCATTGCCAATTTCTTTGATGTCACCTTGGCCCACTACCGAGCATGACATCAAGGTCACCATCATCACCACCCCGAGCAATGCCCATCTCGTTACACCCATCGTTGATCATGCAAGGACAACCCCTACCTCATCCTCTTCTCTGCCATTTACTTCATCCCAATGGCTTATAGCACATGTATGTCCCAACCTCTCTCATCACCAACTCTTTCGATGCCATCTTCACCATTTATGCCACCATTGGGTATGTGCAAACAAGCATTTGGATATGCATATTAAAATTAACTTTACTCAAGGTAATATAAAGCATGTATTGCTAGATATTTTGCATGTTGCACATTTAAATTAATTGTATGCAAATCAGCATTAATTATGTAGATAGACATTTTTGTGCATAATCCAATTAATCACGTGCAAAGAGAC
Source organism: Calamus simplicifolius (assembly GCA_900491605.1). NCBI lineage: Eukaryota > Viridiplantae > Streptophyta > Magnoliopsida > Arecales > Arecaceae > Calamus > Calamus simplicifolius. Next base: position 745,832 of record UESW01004653.1, read on the forward strand.
ATTATGCGTAGCTAGACATTTTGTCCGTGCTTATTAACATTAGCTGTGTGCATATAGACATAGTGTAACTCCGTCAAGGCTGGTCCCAAACCTAGGTAGAGAAGAAGGGTTGCGTTAGGTAGCTGACAGCCAGCGTAAAACTCCGTCAGATCCCTTAAAATATGAATCTATTAAATCAAACTTTGCGAAGGGCTGAGACGTTCCCCGTTAAGAGACGCATTGCATCTGCTTCCGGATGTTTCAAAAATGGGCAAGGGGCACCGCACCGGCGCCCGAGTGTGGTGATAAGTGAGTAAGGGTTTCTGCACTACGGACGAGTGCGAATAAAGAAGTTAGTCCATGGTAGTCAGGTTAGAATAGCAACTTGGAACATAGGAACACTAATAAGTAAACCTATGAAGATAATGGACTCTATGATTAGGAGAAAAGTAAATATAATATATTTATAAGAGACTAAATGGATAGATGAAAGATCTAAAGAAATAGAGAATACATGATATAAATTATATTATACCGAAAAACATAAAAATAGAAATAGAGTAGGAATAATTGTAGACAAGAATTTTAAGGAATATGTTGTTAAGATAACTAGGAAAGAAGATCGGATTATATCATTAAAACTTATAATTGAGAATAATATAATTAACATAATTAGTGCATGTGCACCATAAGTAGAATTAAACCAACAAACTAAAACATAATTTTAGAAAGACATATATGAAGTAATGCAAGAAATACCACAAGAAAAGATATATTTGGAAGAAGATTTTAATGGACATGTAGGTAAACAGAGGGATGGATATGAAACGGTACATGAAGGATATAGATTTGCAGATAGGAATGAAGCCGGTGTGAGCTTATTAGATTTTGCAGTGGTGTATGATCTAACAATAGCAAACACTTGATTCAAAAAAAGAGATAAATATTTAATAACATTTAAAAGTGGATCTAATAAAAGTCAAATAGACTTTTTTTTAACTAGAAAGGCAGATAAAATAACATGCAAAAACTGTAAAGTTATTCTAGGAGAAAGTTCAACTTCACAACATAGGATAATGGTAGCAGACATATGAATAAAAATGAAATATAAAGTAAAACGTAAAACTATTAATCCAAAAATTAAATGATGATAAAAGAAGAAAAACTAGAATTATTTAAAGAAAAGTTAGTAAAAAAATGTCTATGAATATAAATAGTGATCCCAATTTAATGTGAAAAAAAGCAACTAAATGCATAAAAAATATAGCAAAAGAAGTTCTAGAAGAATCAAAAGGAGCATGACTAGTAGGAAAGGAAACTTGATGGTGGAACAAGAAAGTTCAAGCTGCCATCAAGCTTAAAAGGACAAACTACAAAATTTGGCAAGAGGTTAGGAATGAAGAAAGTCTTAGAAAGTATAGGGATGCAAAGAAAGAAGCTAAAAAAACGGTAAGCAATGCCAAACTTAAAGCTTACGATGATTTATATAATAGACTAGATATGAAAGAATGTGAAAATATTATATATAAACCAGCAAAACTAAGCAAAAAAGAAAACAAAAGATCTTAACTATATTAAATGTATTAAGAATAAAGATGAAAGAGTCTTAGTAAAAGAAGAATAGATAAAAGAATGATGAAAAGGCTATTTTAAAATTTTATTAAATAAAAATAATTTAGTAAGTTTAAGGGTAGAAGGACGTGATAATCTAAAAGTAATAAATGAACATAAATTTTTTCGTAAATTTAGTATGCTTGAGGTTAAAAAGGTTTTGAGTAAAATGAAAAATGCAAAGGCATTAGGACCAGATGTGATCCCTATTGAGGTTTGGAAAGGCTTAGGAGAAATTGAAGTCAAGGTTAACCAATTTATTTAACAGGATTGTAGAAACTAAAAGAATGCTGGATGATTAAAGAAAAAAAATTAATAATCATATACAAAAATAAAGAAGATATTCAAAACTGTGTAAATTATAGAGGGATTAAGCTAATGAGTCATACGATGAAATTATGAAAAAGAGTAATAGAAAATCGAATAAGAGCAAAAACTTTGGTGTCAAATAATTAATTTGAATTTATGCTTGGAAGATCGACAATGGAAGCTATTTATTTATTAAGAAGATTGATGAAGAGGTATGAAAAAAGAAAAAAAAGACCTTCATATGGTCTTTATTGATTTAGAGAAAGCATATGGAGTACCTAAAGAAATAATATGATGGATTTTAGAAAAAAAAGAGTTACCAAAAGCTACATAGAATTGATAAAAGATATATATGATAGAACAATAACTATTGTTAAAATAACAATAGAAGAAACTAGTAAGTTTTCAATTACTGTAGGTTTACATCAAGGATCTGTATCCTTTTTGTATTAGTTATGGATAAACTAACCAAACATATTTAAAATAAAGCAGGATGGATTACATGGAGGAGTGCTTCGAGAGTATTGTATGATCGATGCATCCCATTAAAATTGAAAGAAAAATTCTATAAAACTGCTATTAGGCCAGCTATGCTATATGGAACAAAGTGTTGGACAATATTGAAACATGTGAATAAATTAAGTGTGACAAAAATGCGTATGTTAAGATAGATATGTGGTAAAACTTTAAAAGATAGAATTAGAAATAAACATATAAGATAAATGATAGGAGTAGCCCTAATTAAAAATAAATAAGAGAATCGATTGTGATGGTTTAGACATATACAACGTAGACCTTTAGATGCTTCAGTTAGAAAGAGTGATTTTTAACAATCTATGGTAAGAATAGAGGTAGAGGTAGACCTAAACTAATATGGACAAAAATAATTATATAACTATTTATAATTTGAATGTCGACTTGGTCCTAAATAGAGCAGAGTGAAGGAAGCAGATTTATGTAGCCAACCCCATGTAGTTGGGAAAAGGTTTAGATGAGTTGAGTTGAGTTGTATATAGACATAGTGTATATATAGACATCAAGCATACACATATTTTAATTAACTGTTTGCTGACATATTAAGTATGTACAAGTAGATATTTTTGTATGTATATAACTGAATTAACAGTATGCATATAGATATTAAGTGAATCTAGGCAGACATTTTGTGTGAATATTTGAATTTCGTGCAAGTAAACAAGTGTATGCAGTGAGACATTTTCTGTGTGCGTAGGCATAGCTAAATCAATTATATGAATATAGTCATTACATGCAAGGTTGTATGTCCTGGCAGGACGGGGGTTTCCTAACCATCCTATAAAAAGGCGAGACACTGAAATCCAATCATGTAAGAAAGAAGAAAGATGCAAGAAAGAAAGAAAGAAAATAAGAGAAAAAGGAAAAAAAGCAAAGGGGGAAGAAAAGAAAGGAGGGAGGAAAAGAAGGAAAAAGGAAACTAAAGAAAGAAAGAAAGAAAAGAAAAGAAAAAAGAAAGCAAATAAATAAAAGAAAAAAAAAATTGAAGGGGAGAGATGGATGCTTTATCAAGACAGCTATTGGCTAGGTGAGATGATAGGACATCCAATTGACACTCTGTTCCATGAAATTTAAAACCTTGATTAAATGTATTCAAGTACAATTTGTGAATGCATAAATGAATTAGCTGTGTGCACCCAAATACATATCAATCTTTCACACATTTAATATTTGTATGCCCACAATTAATTCAAATAAGCACATTCAAAATGCCTAGATGCACATACTCAATGTCTTTTAGTTCTCAGTTAATTTAAATGTACATATACAATATACCTATCTGCACACGTAACAATAGTTAGGACACAATTAATTCGAATATGTCCACAAAAAATCTTACCTAGATACGCTTAACGTCTATATCTACACACAATTAATTCAAATATGCACATAAAAATGTCTATCTACATGCACTTAATGATAAGCAACAAATCAAATATGCACACACTTAACACCAATCTGTACAGAACTCAAAAATGTACATATAAAATATCTTCTTGCACATCTAGATGTTATGTTGAATACAATTAATTCAATATGCACATGCAAAATGTGTACCTGCAACTTAATATCTACGCAAAGCGAGAGAAGAAGATGGTGAAGAATTCATGTGCTCCAAGCCATTGCAGAGCCCTAAGTCAATAGCAGGGAAAGGAACGAGGCAAGGGTTGCATTTATGTAGCTGACGATGAGCTGGATGATGTAGGGTTGCTCAAGGTGGGGCCCTGAAACCCTCCTTTTGGAATGTTCGTGGGGCCCTGAAACCCTCCTTTCGTTCTTCTTTTGGAAGGCTTCAGCAGCTTCATAACCTTGACATCTGTATTTTGACGGAAACTCGTCTTTCGGGGGACAGTTTGAATCGCCTTCGGAGGCAGATTTCTAGATTGTGGAATTCTTATGCTATAAATTCTGCGGGTCTTTCTGGAGGCATTTTGGTTCTTTGGAGATCGGATAGAGTCCGTGTGGATGCCTTTCATGATTGTGGCCAGCAGGTTGCTTTAGTTGTTTCCGAAGGGTCCTCAGCACCTTGGCTGCTTTCGGGAATTTATGCCAGTACTGAGTTTAGGATGCGCCGAGTGCTTTGGGACGAGATCCAACTGCTTCTTGGCCGGGGTTTTCCCTCCCTCATTGCTGGCGATTTTAACTGTATTGTGGGGGCCTCTGAGAAGCGTGGAGGTAGACAATTTGTTGCTTCCCCGGGCATTGTTGAATTCAGGAACTTTATTACCTCTGCAGATCTTTTCGATTTGGGTTTTACAGGACCCCGGTTCACCTGGTGCAATAATCGTCAGGGGTCTGCTAGAGTCTGGGAGAGACTGGATAGGGCTTTGGTTTCTGCCAGCTGGCTTCAACTCTTTCCTTCTGCTACTGTTACTCATTTGCCAAGGATCGGGTCTGACCATTGTCCTATCCTCATTTCTACTGATTTGCCTCTTCAGCGGTCTAGACAGTTTAAGTTCGAAAAGTTCTGGACCTTTTATTCTTCTGCGAGACATATCATTTCTCAGGTCTGGCGGTTGCCGGTTAGAGGGTGTGCCTCTTACAGACTTTCTAGACGGCTCCTTCTTGTCAGTCGTAGACTTTCTAGCTGGAACAGGAGGGAGGTCGGGAATATTTTGAGGCAGGTCGAACATGCTGAGTCTATTATCTCTTCTTTGCAAGACAAGGAGGATCAGCAGGGATTTCTCCTTGATGCGGATCTATCGACCCTCAGATCCACTCTAGCTGTCCACCATTCTCTTATGTTGCAGCAGGAAACTTATTGGAGGCAAAGGTCCCGTATTCAGTGGATTAAGGAGGGTGACCGAAATACGAGGTTCTTTCATCAGACTACTTTGCGGCGCCGATCGGCGAATCGTATCAGATGCATTGATGATGAGGAGGGCCATTCTGTCGAGGATCCGCTGGCGATCAGGGATCAGTTTGTTAACTTCTTCCGGACCAGATGGACTGAGATGTCAGGGGTTGGGTTCCCAGTTTCTCCGGTTCTGCCTTCTTATAAGGTCTCCGATGTGGAGAATGACAGTCTTATCAGACCTCTTACTATGGAGGAAATTCGCCTCGCTTTATGGGAGCTGGGTCCTGACAAAGCCCCGGGACCTGATGGGTTTCCGCCCTTGTTCTTCCGCCATTATTGGGATATTGTCGGTACGGATGTGGTCTCTGCTATCCAGTCTGTCTTTTGCTCACTCATATGCCTTCTGACTGGAAGCGGACTCTTGTTACCTTGATTCCTAAACGTCCTGAGGCTTCCTCCCCTATGCATTACCGGCCCATTAGTCTGTGTACCACTTTATACAAAATCTGTGCTCGAATTTTAGTAACTCGTATGGCTTTGGTTATGCCTCGTCTTATCTCTCAGGAGCAGGGTGCTTTTCTTAGAGGTCGCAGTATCACGGATAACGCCCTGCTGGCCCAGGAGTTTATGCATGATCTTCACCGTGTCTCGGGACGTAACTGCCTCATGGCTATCAAGCTTGATATGGAGAGGGCCTATGATAGACTAAGGTGGGACTTTCTTTGCAGTACTCTTCATGAGTTTGGCTTCCATGAGGTTTTCGTCGACTGGGTGATGGAGTGTGTCCAAAGTCCGTCTTTCTCTCTTATGATTAATGGTTGCTGTACGGAGTTCTTCCACTCGGCGATGGGTTTAAGACAGGGCTGTCCTCTTTCTCCATTCTTGTTTATTCTCTCTGCCGATGCTCTATCCCGGGAGCTTTCTTTGGCAACGCGGACTTCTGACATCGACCCTTATGCTGCTGGCCCCCTTGGCCCTTCGCTGTCCCATTTACTTTTTGCTGATGATTGTCTCTGCTGGGGAGGGCTACTACCAGTAATGCCTCCACCTTTGCTTCCATCCTTCACTCCTACTGTCATGCCTCGGGGCAATGTGTCAATCTCAGCAAATCTCTTATTTGTTTTAGTCCGAGGACGTCCCGTTCTGTGAAGAGGGCTATATCTCAGATTATGGGCATTCCTTCTCAGTCCGATCGGATGTCCTATTTGGGGATTCCTATTTCGGGGAGACGGCCTCGGTGTTCGGACTTTAGTTATCTGGAGAGGCGGATCCGTGATCGTCTGGACGGCTGGCAGGTGTCTGGTCTTTCTATGATGGCGCGGATTACCCTTATCCGGTCTGTGCTCTCGTCGATGCCTGCCTATCTTTTATCTAACACTGCTATTCCGTTGGCTTGTCTGCGGAAGATTGAGAGATATTTTCGTGATTTTCTTTGGGCTTCGAATCAAGATGGCCACGGTATTCATCTTCTGGCTTGGGACTCTGTCTGCTTGCCTTTGGCTGAGGGTGGTCTTGGTATCCAGTCGTTACTTCTCAGGAGAGAGGCTCTGACAGCTAGGCATGCCTCCCGGTTCGTTCTTGATCCGAATTGCCTGTGGAGTTCTTTTATGCGTGCCAAGTATGGCAGCTGGAACTCTTCATCTATTCCTCAGACTTCCCGGGGGCATTCTTTTTATTGGAAAGAGGTCTGTCGTCATGCTTCGACTATCCTGGACTGTACCTCTTGGATCATCGGGAACGGTTCTTCGGTGGATGCCATTCAGGATGCTTGGATTGCTGACCTTCCTCTGTCGCGGTGGCCCACTTTTATCTGCTCTGATACTCCTCATGGTATGCGTGTCAGTGACCTTATATCCGACGACTGCCCTTCCTGGTCGCATTCTCGAGTGGCTAGTTTCTGCGGGACTGAGCTATGTCGGCGTATTCTTTCCATACCTCTGTCTCCATCTGCTAGTACTGATACCAGGGTCTGGAGGAGATCATGCTTGTCTCGTGCTCCCATGAGGGACCTCCTCTCTATGTTCAGAACTTATCCTCAGGATTCGAGGGACTGGGATTGGATTTGGCAACTGTCCGTTCACCCTCGAGTGCGTCTTTTCATCTGGAAACTTGCTCAGGGTATTTTTCCTACCTGCTTCCTTCTCTCGCATCGTGGATTGAGTATTCAGCCTACTTGCCCGGTCTGTGGAACCGAGGATGAAACTATTGATCATGCCATATTCGATTGTGCCAGGGCTCGTCAGATTTGGCAACTCTCTGGTACTTACCCCTGGGTGCACAGTCCTGAATCCCACCGTATTTCTTTCCTGAGATTACTGAAGCAGGGTTTAGGAGGGCCTACTCACCAACGGGGATCTCTCTGGGCTTATATTGCTTATCAGATATGGCTTTCCCGGAATCAAATTGTCTTCTCAGATACGGTTCATTCTCCTCGTAGGGTGCTCAGGACGGCTTCCTCCCTCTTTGCTGAGTATTCATCCCATCAGGAGTCCTTTGATTTTGCGAACCTTGGACACTGGGTCTCCCCTGCTGCTGCGGCAGCGAACCGACGTACGGTTTTCATTTCTTGGGAGCCCCCTCCTCCAGGGTTTGTTAAAATTAACTTCGATGGGAGTGTCCGGGGTAGATGTGCTGGCTCTGCTTATGTCATTCGTGATGCTGATGGCAGGATGCTGGCGGCTGGAGGATTTAGCCTTCTTGATCCCTCGGTTCCTATGACGGAGCTCTATGCGGCTTGGGCGGGTCTATCCTTCGCCATTCGGACTCTAGGCGCCCGCAAGCTCATCATTGAAGGGGACTCTATCATAGTCATTCGATGGATTCGTCAGCAGTGTAGATCCCGTTTGCCCTCTATTCCTATCTTATGTGATATCCGAGCTATGATCTTGGAAGCATCCAACATTCAGATCCGTCATGTTTATCGTGAGGCTAATGTTGTTGCGGACTGGATTGCGGCCAGGATGGCCTCTCACTCTGAGCAGTGGATATGGAGACCGGGCGACTGCTGTCCTCTAGTTATGTCTCAGTTATTAGTTTCTGATGTAACGGATCCGTCCCGACCTAGGGTGGTGTGAATCACCGTATGTACCAAAAAAAAAAAAACAAAAACAAAAAAAAACAACAAGGAAAGATAGCATCATAAAAGTTGTTGAGAGATAAGGAAGTCAAACAAGAGCTCCAAGTTATTGGAGGGTCCAAAGTCAGCAATGGGAAAAGATATGAGGCAGGGGTTGTGTTTCTGCAGTCAATAATGATTTCGTGAAGGTAGGCATTGCCGAGGAGAGCGACGACCATGACCATGGTGCCATGCTCAATGGCAAGCGAAGAAGGTTAGATGAGGCAAGTGTTGTGTTTGCACAACCAACAGTAGGTTAGATGAGGTGGGTGTTGCTCACAGTGGTGATGAGAGTAACCTTGACACCATGCTTTGCAATGGATAAAGATTGTACTAAAGTTGGCAATGAGAGAGACCAAGAGGGCAAACAAGGGTTGTATGCCATCGAGGAGACCAAAATTAACAACCTAGAATGGGATGAAGCAAAGATCGTGTTTGCATAGTCAACAATGGGTTAAATGATGTGGGCATTGCAAGAGATGGTGATGACAGTGACCTTGACCGTGCACTCAGTGGCAAGTGAAGATGATGAAGAAGAAATTAGCAACAAAGAAGGCAGGGATAACAAGCATGTACTCTAAGGTATTTAAGAGGCCAAAGTTCATGGCAAGGGAGGACATGAGAGGGGGTCATGTTTGCGTGGTTGGTGATGGTTTGGGCAAGTTGGCGTTTCCTGGTGTGGTGACAAGGGTGTCCTTAAGGCCATGCTCGGCAGCAAAGTGGGCAAAATCCAGAATAGGGACCATCTGGCTGTGGGCTCAGAATGGAAAGAAGACCACGTGGAGGGGTTGAGTATGGGAAACTATTGTCATTGGCTTCCAAGAGACTGAGTCAAGGGGTATTGTGAGATGAGGGTATTTTAGTCCTATAACTATATTAGTAGGGAGGGACTAGGAGTTACAGAAACCTTGAACTTGGATTGAGTGCTAAACCAAGTCAATAGGGTTAAAGACTACAGTCTAGCCCATGGGATATTTGGCAATTTATTTATTTCTGCAGTACTTATGAAACATAAAATCAATCAAGCACAGAAATATGGTTTTATTTAAAGAAATACGATCTTTTGATAGGAAAGGAAAAACATAATGGTAATAAAAATAATATTAAAGATAGTGAAGGGGAATCAATAATAAAATAATTCTTTCAATTATGATAAGACATATAATGGGATATCGTTGACTATATAACAAAAAAGAACTAAATTTCATTGGCATTAATTAATATTAAAAAAAGTGCTTGAGGAGAACTCATTGGAAAGAAATCAATTTCAACAGCAACATCCTTTTATATCATTGGCAGTAGGTTTAAATCAGGTTTAAGTCATGCACTGAGAAAGTATTTTAAAAATGTGACAATCTATCAGTGAAGTTCCATATTGAATGATACCAGATTGCATGGTTAAAAGGCAAGAGGATTGTCATAAAACGGGTTATCATAGGACATAAAAATCATAGAAGCTCAGTAGTCATATGAAGTTTCACTTAAATCTCTGACAAAAAGTGTCATAATTTAGCTTATTCTCTGACAGGCAAGATATATTTGCATAATAACCCTACTCATTATCTCACTTGCAGAACAATAAGCTATGTAACAAGGTTTGTATGAATGAGAATGCTGACATGAAGGACAAAATTCCTTGAACTGCAACATAAATTTAAGAACCTAACTAATTTTATATTTAAGACATAAAAATAAGCCATGAAGCAGACTAATTTCCTAGAGACAAGAAATGCAGATCATTCAACAAGCTAATTAAGCATGAAACTATAGCAGTGATATATTGGGTAATAAATGCTTAGTGATGACTAACCTTGTCTGCCGAGCCAGAAATAAAAAGCTCATCCCGAGGTACAAATTTCACACTGGTAACCTATAATTTCAGTTAAATACTAATAATTTTAGGTGTAAAACATCAAAGAAAATAAAGAAAGGTCCCTCTAATAGAGACAGGAAGAAAAAAGGTGTAAGCAGAAAACCTTCTTTGAGTGGCCAGTGAGCGTACATATGATCTGGCCTGCCGACCTATCAAAAAGCACTGCATTTGTATCAATCCCTCCAGTTGCAATTATATCCTGTTAATAATTAGGAACATGTTTCCAATGAGACATGTAAATTTCTTAAATTCCAATAACAAAATGTATTTAATATTTTTTTAAAAAAAATGACAACTATATCCATAAAATTATACACAAAAAGTTTGCATCTAACAAAACCAAAATGGCAAACAAATATGCTGTCAAGTTTCATAAAACCTTTATCAATCACAGCAATGTTGCATATGGAACATATGCATAATAGGCAATGGTGTCATCTCATTACATGTCTGTCCACCTAAAAATACTGAAAGGAATATTTAACATGCAGTTTAGATTTGTCATTGGCACACATATATGCATAATGCACACGCATGGACATACATACACTCCCACATACGTATATGATTAATAAATAACAAAGGATAAGAATGGTCATCTATTATCCTTGCACTATTCATGGATATTCCAAGATTTCGGTCTCAAAAAATTATACAATCTCTTAAGAAATGAAATAATCAGACCATACAACACCACCAAATTTGTCATCATATATTTGATGCTGGTTGTTCTTCAATAAGGTATTAAACAAGGCTTCCTAAAAACAACATGGTGTTGCATCAGCAAGATAACAGCTTATATGAAATGGCACTGGCTATGCCAAAATTGGGGTGCAAAGAAGCTGAGGTAAGCCAAGTACTTAGGTACCCACCTGTGCTTGTTATATCAAAGAAGGCTTGAGCCCAAGCTGAGCATTCATAACAACTGTTCAAACCTGGCTCATCTGTTAATTGAACAAGCCAGTCACTGGGCAGTGTCTGAGCTTCTATTTACTTTTGGAAGCCCAAGGTGTTCGGTCTTGGCTCATTTGTGAGTCAAGCTCTAAATGATTTTGAGCTTGGCTTGTTTCCTTATTGAACAAGCCTGATTGAGGCTACTAAGCCAAGCCTGAGCTACTCGTGAACAGCTCCAGTTATTTGAAAACAAAAAGCAAATTTGTCATGATTATCAAAAAATAAGCTGGTAGCTTTTTAGACCAGGACAGAAGTCAAAAACCCTTTCCTCATGTCAGCTAACTGATATACCAGGTCATATAATATTTCATCATTTCATCCACATGGCTGTTGCATGATCCTCTCCACCCACAAGAAGTCCATAGGAAATGCGAGTGCATGCAGAAACAAAATATATATAAATATTCTGTCAACACGACAGATAAAAGCATGATAGCAGGTCAAAGCACAGAAAATCATCAGAGTGTACCTTTGAAGGATGGATATCAATAGATTGTATGCCAGGCTTGTTAGTCTTGTGAAGGGGATGACTAGAGATTTGAGTGTATCTCTCCAGCGCATCTATAGGTGCCAATGTAGGCGAAATCTAGCAAACACAAGAAATGGATCAAATTATAACATTTAAGAAATAAACACACTTTACTTTCTTCATCTAGTAATAATAACACAGGGCCTCTCTTCCCTTCCCTCTCTCCCCTTCTAGACAGCTATCCGTGTGTCTGCATGTTTATAACCTTATATTCCACTTTGCCAATAAATTTTATTCCAACCATTACTTTTATAACCCATAAATCATTAGGAAGCTTTGTCTCATGTTGACGCAAAAACAAGCCGCTATAGTTGCATAGGGGGGAAGTACCTGCCGCTTCTTCCGCTGACCTGAAAGCATGGCATTGCACTCTGCAAGTTCTGCAATCATAACAGGATTTATACCTGGACGAATTCTTTTCCCATCAGGCCCCAACTCCTCCTCTGTAGCTGCAAGTACAATAAAGCGAATTCTTAAGATATGGAACCATTTCCTGTGGTACTACTAAAGTTCAATTATAGCATCACAATTCACAAATGACAGAAACCTCTTTTCCCATTGGTGGCAACATTGTTTGCATTAGCAGCATAAGCCATTGATGATGGAATCTGTCTTTCAGCCTGTGCCAAAAGCATTCTGGCCTCATCCCTTTCCTTCTTTAATCTTGCTATAACACGGCATGCAGCATCATGCTGGAAAATAAATGAAAAGAAAAAATTTAAACGAGTCAGGATATCCAAGGCTTTATAAAGATTGTATATATAACAAACTACAGAAAACAGAAAAACATTTCAAACTGGATATACTTATATAAAAGATAAAGTTAAACGACATTTGCCTATAACATCAACTGATACCAAGTAGAATAGAGCACAAAAGGCCCATATTCAATGCCAGAATATGTTGCTATCTCAAAACAAAATAATACAATTAATTAGTACCTGGTATAGGGCATGACTTAGCTCTTGCCTTGCTGTATGCAATTGCTGTTCCAGTGCAAAATTGGACAGCATCAAAGCATCCCACTCCTACCAGCCAGAGATAAAAATTAAGGGTTGAGAAAAATATAGAGTTAAATCTAGACAAATAGTAGCTAACATGACATCACCGCACCCAAAGTTTAAATTGTTTAAAAGTATACAAACTTACCACAAATCAAATGCATATTCAAAGATCTAGGTGTGATGGTGAATAAACTTGGATGGCGCTATTGCTGCCGTGATACTTACTAAACATGATTACCCGATCAATAGTTTCAATATCTAAAACAACCTTTTTGAATAAATTGTCTTTGATCTTTCAGGTTCCACTGTTTTCCATGTTTCAATTGCCATTGAAGCACTAGGAAAAATACATTTTAAATTCATATTAGGCTTAAGATCATGTTCTCGATGTTTCTTGACAAGCCTTTTTCAACTAAAGTATCCTATGGCATCAAAGGAAATAAATACATAAAAGATGAGTCCTGCATCCTTCTCCTTGCAAGGAAACACAGAAATTAGAAAGAATAAAGATTTAAAAAAATGCAGAACTGCTTGATGGGAAACCATATGCTTAATTACATAAGAAGATTGCCTTTTAAATTCCTCAACACATAGGCAAATATTCCAAGTCATAGTGCCATCCAGCTAGGAACTGTCAAAAGTCAAATGATCTTTCATCCAAATATCCCACCATATCATGATTTATACTTACCTCTTTAGTCAATCACAAAGCTCTTTTGGGTATGCATCCAATCTTCCACATTATAAGGTGGACAGACAGTGGCAAAAGAAATTCCATATCAAGTCATTATGAGGCAATAAATAAGACTAAACTCTCCATCTTGAAGCCTTGCTGGTTGTTACTAATATTTCAGTTCCTTGCAGCTGAGTTATCCTCCTTAATACCTTCCAACATCTACCCATCCAAACAAAATCACAAGCTCCAAATCCACTGGTTCTAAAGAACATTAACTTGCAGTTTCTCAGTCCATATTGACCATAGACCCAATATGGACTAGCATGTAACATGAAGAGAAGAGATTTTTTTCCTCGTTTCACTAAAACACTGGGTATGGTTTTTTTATGGCCAAAACCATTTGAGCACATTTTGGTTCATTCCATTATTTGGTTTTGCTCATATGAAGGGTGCAATATTTTCATTTTCAATAATCTGTGTTAAAAGGTTTGCAGTTGCAAAAAGCATGCAGGTTGGGAGTAGTATAAAAAAGAGTCATGTGGCTACGATTGGTGCACCTTCTAATTGCTTGGGTTTCTTATTGATCCTATAGAAGCTAAGGGACCATTAGGATCTCATCTTACAGCATTTTGACTAAAGGCTAGCATGGTGTTAAGAGTTCACCACCCTCTTATGGAAGTGGTACAACAGTAGGTAGCACCATTTTTATAATTCTCCAAAAGGGCCCTTGCTTTCTGCTCATAACCATGAAAACTATTATTTGGATGTTTGATCAGATATATACTTTTTTTCTATTTATTTTTTTTACGCATTAGCGGAAAAAGATCACATGGTAGACAGAGGATTTGGTTGCTGTAATGGCATTTGACATTCAAAGAATGCAAAGAAGATTTTTGCTAGGTCAATAATTAGAAGAATAGATGATAAGGAGGCAAAATTTTAGAAGATCACTGCTAATAAATTGGTATGACCTTGGCCTAGATTATTTGAATGGCTATAAAATGTTTGAGGCCTTGGGGACACAGATGCTTACCATTTTTGTTTTTCGACTGTGGATTAAGTTTTACTGCAGGTAGGCAGAGTTATATGATATTGTAGATTGGTAGATGATGGTACCATCACCTTAGGTACCCTCAGAAAGAAAATTCTGGTTTGAAAAAAATGGTGATAAGATACAGACCTATGTTAAGAGTAATTTTGTGGTCAAGGAACTCGCAAAAGCAGTAGAACTCTTAACCTTGCTGGCGTTATCAAGGAACATAATGGGCATACCAACTGCTAATATTGGAGTTGAGGCTATAGGGGCTTTCTTTGTTGGTTCCTTGTTTCAATCCTTCAAGAACAAAACATGCGCTACGCAAATGAAGAAGTAGCATTAATTGGTTCAACTTAACCCAGGCATTTACTTGTAGCATTAAGCTTTGTATGATCGCAATATTAACAAATAAAGGACAAGAAGTGGGAAAACACTCTGTGCAGCTTAATTTATGAATCTATTGGTCACCAACTCCTTCACTGCAAATCAATTAGCGGAATCAAGATGTGATTGATGAAGTTTGCACATGACTTGATGTGTATGGTCATTCCCTAAAGATAATGAATAGTATAGCTTATTGCTTGGACCTTGAACATTGCACATATTTCTCCTATGTTAATCATTGCTTCTAAATTAAAATCGCAATAACATGCAAATAAATGTTCTTTTGATTGATCATATTCCTCAGTAGCAATGACTTCCAAAAGAGTAGTAGCTCATTATGCTTTGGTGTTCCTCGTATTGTTGATGCTTAAAGTATATCCTTCCCCTAATTTACCTCATACTAAAATTTAATGTTACATAATTTGTTTTTCCTGAAAAATGGCATAAATTAATGATTGTAGTGCTTAATTAATACAAGAAGCATGAAATATAAAGCACATACTATCCATTGTAAGAGTTTAGCAGAAAAAACACAATTTAACTTTCACAAGCATCACGCCATCATTCCTTCCTACCCCAAGTCACATCCTCTACGATAACTGAAGCCTTTAATGGTTGCATCTTACTTGGGTTCCATATGTTGCAAGGAAATTACATGGTGCAGCATCTATACCATTGAACAAGCAATGTGAGACATCCAAATCAAAAACATAGTCAGAATAAGTGACTTCTAGAGTGGCTATGTCTTTTATCATTTTTATATATGGTTGAAGAACAATAAAGAAAAAATATTGAGGTTTATAACAATGGGATTGATTTTTATTATTACTATGATGAGAATGCAAACAACCCAGGCATCTGAATGATCAAATGATTTTAGTATATAAGAGCTCGCAATTGCAATTCTACTAACCATGTAGGCTAAATCGTTAATCTTTCCCCCTATTTACAAGATTAGGCCTAGAACTAACAATTTCGACTAACGAAAAGAATGACACATATGGTGTTCTGCCATCCATAACCGAGAGGTATGTTAGGTCTGCTGAGTGGGTCAAACATATTCTCCACTGCAGTGATCACCATGATACATTCAGACTTCAAGATCTTCTTCTGGATTTGATCATTTCTAGGGCTATCTTTGGAGGCCTTGAATTTTGAAACTGTTATTTCAATATATCTAAAAAATTTGTATTTTTAGAGTTAAGATTCTTTAGGAAAAGTTTGGTTGCCACAAAAAAAAGTGTTCAAAAACAGAGAAATTTAAGATGCCATGACAAAGAAACATAAATTTGGAAGACACTGCCACAAAGTTTCAATTCAAGACCTTAGGGTTCATCTGAAGTTTCAGAAACACTACCAAAATCTGCTATTATGCAGCCGCAATTTGTAATTTCAGAAAGCATGTCAAATTATACTTATCATAAATTAGTGGTACATACAATGTCACCCTAAATGACCCAATGAACTGCCACATTGGCATCAACTTGAAATATAAATCTCAAAGCCCATCAAAATAGCACACTCAACCTCAAGAAGAGAAGTTTGTGCTCTATAGCAGACCTAGCTAGCACCCGACCATTAACTCAACTCATCTAAGCCTTTTCCCAACTACATGGGGCGGCTACATGAATATGCTTCCTCCACTCTGCTCTGTTTAGGACCAAATCGATATTTAAATTACAAATAGTTATATCTTTTTAAATTATTTCTGCCCATATTAGTTTAGGTCTACCTCTACTTCTATCTTTACCATGAATTGTTAAAAGATCACTCTTTCTAATGGGAGCATCAAGGTCTACGTTGTATATGCCCATTAGTGAACTCAAAATAAGAAACCTTGATTCAGAAGCAGGAAATGGATTCATCAACAAACTCCCAATTAGCATAACAAGAATTTCATGATATTTAGCACAACTAGAGCTCTAAAAAAGAGGAAAAAGAAAGTAATTTCCGTATATTTTTATTCATTAATCTCTTAGGTATATATACAAGCTACAAATCCTATGTTAGGAAGAAAAACTAATTACATCAAATCCCTATAAATCAGAATCAAATATATTTATTTCCTATTATATAAATACAGTCTACTTTTTATTCTAGAAATGCAATCTGTAGCAATCCCTATGAATCAGAATAAAATATATTTACTTCCTATTCTAAAAATATAATTTGTAACACTCCCCCTCAAACTGGAGTATAAATGTTTATTATAGCCAGCTTGTTACAAAGATAATCAATCCGAACTCCATTTAGAGCCTTTGTGAAGATATCTCCCAATTGATCTCATGTTTTCACATATCCGGTAGAAATTAAACCTTGTTGAATCTTCTCACGAACAAAATGACAATCAATCTCAATATGCTTAGTTCATTTATGAAAGACTAGATTATATGCAATATGAAGTGCAGCTTAGTTGTCATACCATAACTTAGCTGGTATTGAAATCTTGAGGCTCACCTTAGTGAGAAGCTGATATATCCACATTATTTCACACACAGACTTAGCCATAGCTCTATATTCTGATTCTGCACTTGAACGTGAAACCACATTTTGTTTCTTGCTTTTCCATGAAATCAAATTTTCTTCAATAAATACACAATAGCCTGAAGTAGATCTTTGATCTTCTTTGGATCCTGCCTAGTCAGCATTTGAAAAACATTCAATCCTAATATAACCATGATTTTCATACATGATTCCTCTCCTAGGAGCTCCTTTTAAGTAATAAAAAACTTGTTTTACAGCTCTCCAATGATTGACAGTTGGAGAAGATATATATTGACTTACCACACTAACTGAATAGGCAATATCTGGACGAGTCACAGTAAGATAGTTCAACCTCCGAACTAATCTTCTGTATCTTCCAGGATCTTCAAACAACTCACCATCTTTTGTAAGTTGCAAATTAGGAACCATTGGAGTGCTGCATGGTTTAGCCCCCAATTTTTTTGTTTCAGACAACAAGTCAAGCACATACTTCCTTTAAGATAAGAAGATCCATTTCTTCTTGTCACCTAAATACCCAAGAAATACTTTAGTGTTCCTAAATCCTTTGTATGAAACTAACTGTGAAGAAAAGATTTGAGAGATGAATTACTACCAGTATCACTATCAATAATAACAATGTCATCAATATAGACAACTAATAGGATGATACCAGTTGCAAACTGCTTGTAGAAAACAGAATGATCGGACTTACTCTTCTTCATGCCAACTTTCAATAACCTAACTAAACATTCCAAACCAGGCCCAAGGACTTTGTTTCAAGCCATACAAGGATTTGCGAATATGACACACTTTCCCATACTCCCCTTGAGCAACAAAACCAGATGGTTGCTCCATATAAACTTCCTCCTGAAGATCACCATAAAGGAATGCATTTTTAATGTCTAACTGATGCATAGACCAATTATATGTGGCTGTCATAGAAATAAATAATCGGACAGAAGTAAGTTTAGCAACATGAGAAAAGGTGTCAGAATAATTAACTCCATACGTTTGAGCATATCCCTTAGCAACCAGTCGAGCTATTAATCTAGCAATAGTCCCATCATAATTGACTTTAACTGCAAACACCCATTTACATCCAATAGCCTTTTTATGCAGAAAACTGTACCAAGATCCAAGTACCATTGTCATCTAAAGCATTCATCTTCTCAATCATAGCATTACACCATACAGGATGAGATAGAGCTTCATGAACAGTCTTAGGAATAGTGGCAGAATCAATAGATGCAATAAAAGAACAAGAGGATGGTGATAAATGATTATATGACACAAAAAAAAATACTGGATAAGTACATTGATATTTACCTTTGCGAAGGGCAATAGGAAGATCATCACTAGAACTGAGAACTAGATCTGATGACGAAGAAACTGGGGCAGGACATGGAGCAAGAGGCATAGGAACAGGAATTGGATCAGGAATAGGAGGTTTAGAGGGAAGAAGATCAGAACTAGGTGATGTAATAGTATAGATTAGTAAATCCTCTTCCTCTTCCTGACTGATAGAACCCGAAGATGAAGCAAATGGTGTTTGTTCAAGAAAGGTAACATCAGCTGACATAAGGTACTTGTTAAGACTGGGACAATAATATCTATATCCTTTTTGCACATGAGAATATTCAAGAAAGGTACACTTTAAAAATGTGGGATCAAGTTTCGTAACCTAAGATCAAACATCCCGAACAAAACAAGTACAACCGAATATCCTAGGTTCAATAGGAAATAATGATTTATTAGAAAAGAGAACATGAGAGGGGGTCTCACCAGAAAGAACAGAGGAAGGCATACGATTAATCAGAAAACAGGCTGTAAAAACTGCATCAACTCAAAATTGTTTAAGGACTTGCATTTAAAATAACAAAGCTCTGGCAATTTCAAGAAGATATCTATTTTTTCGTTCAGCAACTCTATTCTGAGATGGTGTATCTACACAAGAAGTTTAATGAATAATGCCATGTTAAACCATATAATTTTGAAAGTATTCTGATAAATATTCTTTAGCATTATCGCTTTTCAAAATTTGTAAAGGTACATTAAATTGAGTTTTGATTTTAGCATAAAAATAGTAAAATGAGAAAACAATTCTGAATAATTTTTCATTAAAAATAGCCATGCCATTCGAGAATAATCATCAATAAAGGTAACAAAATATTTAAATCCAATTTTAAACTCAACAGGACAAGGACCCCAAACATCGAAGTGAACTAACTCAAAAGGAGCACTAGCTCTTTTATTGACTCTGGGATTTGAACTCAAACGATGATGTTTGGCAAATTGATAAAACTCACAATTTAATGAAGATAGGCTAGAAAACTGAGGATAAAGTTTCTTTAACATAGGCAATGAAGGATGACCCAACTAATAATGTGCTTCAAAAGGGGTTACAACTTCAGAACAAGCAACAGACTAGCACTTGTGTATCAAGAATGTAAAGGCCTGCAGACTCATGTCCTTTACTAATAATCCTCTTCGCCATAAGATCTTGAAATAGACAAAAATCAAGACATAATGTGATACAACAATTAAGAGAACGAGTAAGTTTGCTTACGGAGACTAAATTAAAAGACAAGTTAGATAAACTTAAAACAGATTTCAAAGGAATTAAGGGTGTTGGAATAATTGTGTCGGACCCTAAAATATGAGATATAGACCCATCTGCTAAAGTAACTATATAACTAAAAGCATGTAACTTAAAAAAAGAAAATAGACTAGAATTACCTATCATGTGATCTGTAGCATCAAAATCAATGATCCATTTGGAAGATGAGGAAACAAGATATGTGTTCATTTTACCTGAATTAACGATGACAGTAATAGAAGATGAGACTTTAGAGATTCCTGATACTGTTAGAACTTGACATACTCATCTACATATATTAAAATAGACTCAGAAGCATCATTAGTAAAAGCAACATGGACTGACTGGTTCGATTGATTCTTGCGCTACAACTTTCTACAATCTTTCTTCACATGTCTTGGCTTATGACAATAGTAACATACAACACCTCCAATATCTTGTCCTCGAGTATCAAGATTTCAATCATAACTACTTGAGTCTCCCTCTCTATTGCCATGTCTATATGGTTGTTTTCCAGATTCAGAAGTGCGGCTGATAAGAGCACTATTAGACTGAGCAGGAGCTGAATTTTCTGTATGGAATATCCTAATAAAAGTTTCTTTCCAAGAGAATATCTCAGAGCCAAAAAGAATTTGAGATTTAGCAACCTTAAACTCCCTTAAACTCAGAAGGAAGACCAGCCAAAAAGCTCATAACTGCCATCTTTTCTCTCTGAGCTTGCTGAACTTTCACATCAGTACTAAATGAAAGTAGCATATTAAGTTCCTCATGAGTCTTCTTAAAATCCATAAAGTAGTCAGTGAGGGATCCGTCACCTTTTTTCGCATAATAAAAGGCTTGGCATACCTCATAAATGCGTTTGATATTTTCCTTGCCAGAATACACAAACTCCAAATAATTCATCAATTCTTTCACAAATTCATAATGATTTATCAAATCAACCATCTCACCATCAATAGAATTACGTATTTGCAAAAATAGACGGGCATCCTCTCTTAGCCATGAAGTTTTTCAGTCATCAGTAGGTAGATCATCTGTTAAATGATTATCCATAGCAATACTTTGCAAATAAAGTCTAACAATTTTACTCCAATCTAAATAATTAGATCTATTAAGTTTATGTTATGTGGTTTTTGACATCATAGGAACCATATCAAACATAACAACAGACTTCTTTTCCTCCATATTATCAAATATCAGCCAAATAATAGAGCCAAAACCACAACAAAGTTAAAAATACCTAAAGAATCCGAACATATTCTAAAGTAAATCCCACACCAAATAGATGCTGACCCAAACAGGTAATAAACTTATTGTGAAAGTTGAAGCGAGCAGAACGAACGAAAAAGGACTAGATCTCAGCAACAAAACTCCGAACGAAGGCTGATCGGCAAGGGTACTTCCCTAGGTGTAGGCGGTGAGAACAAAAATTGCCGAAAATAGAAACCTAAGAAAACCCTAAAATCCCACCGTTTATATATTTTAAGGTTATAAGCCCGAAAGCTCTGATACCATGAAAAACAACTAGAACTCTGGAAAAAAAAAAGAAGAAAATAATTTCTGTATATTTTTATTCATCAATCTCTTAGATATATACAAGCTACACATCCTATGTTAGGAAGAAAAACTAATTACATCAAATCCCTATAAATTATAATCAAATATATTTACTTCCTATTATATAAATGCAGTTACTTCCTATTCTAGAAATGCAATCTGTAGCAATCCCTATGAATTAGAATCAAATATATTTACTTCCTATTCTAAAAATATAATCTTTAACACATGTCAAATTATACTTATCATGAATTAGTGGTACACGCAATGTCACCCTAAATGACCCAATGAATTGCCACATTGGCATCAACTCAAATATAAATCTCAAAGCCCATCAAAATAGCACACTCAACCTCAAAAAGAGAAGTCTGTGGTCTACAGCAGACCTAGCTAGCACTCGACCATTAACTCAGCTCAACTCAACTCTAACTCATCTAAGCCTTTTCCTAACTACATGGGGTCGACTACATCAATCTGCTTCATCCACTCTGCTCTATTCAGGACCAAGTCGATATTTAAATTACAAATAGTTATATCTTTTTTAATTCTTTCTTTTCATATTAGTTTAGGTCTACCTCTATCTCTATCCTTACCATGAATTGTTAAAAGATTATTCTTTCTAACTGGAGCATCTAAAGGTCTACGTTGTATATGTCTACTAGTGAACTCAAAATAAGAAACCTTCATTCAGAAGCAGGAAATGGATTCATCAACAAACTCCAAATTAGCATAACAAGAATTTTATGATATTTAGTTGGAATATGAATTAACAGAAATATATATTATCCTTTTAACACATGGTTACACAAAACAGATCATATTAAAACCAAGGAGTTTGAGGCACTTACGTTTTGGAACATTCCAAGCAGCCCAGGGATGCTTGCAGCCTGCAAGGGTCTAGGCTTCACCACCTGCAACAAAAAGATATATTATGATATTATCCTACAGTATCAGCAGTGCACAAGGAAGACTTTAATAAGCACTGTTACTGCATATTCATCTGCTGCATGGTAGGCACCTGAATCATTGTTACCGTACCAGAATGCATTGTTTTACAATTTTTTTAATGCTTAACTGAACACTTGTGCATTCAATTCTTGGAGCCATTGGTCCAAAAAAAAAAAAAAAGTAGCGGCTTTTATGAAACCCTTTCTATTATGATGATGCATACCAACATCCACTCTTATTTCAACTAAATAATTTTCTTCTCATTATACTATACATTCAACTATCATATTATCATTGTACATTATGCTAAAACTTTACATGGCTAGTATAATATATCATGACTTGCAAACACAATAAGTTGACTCAGTAATCATTTAGGACGAGCTGTATTAATCTAAACTCTGGCCGGTCTAATGGAAACTTCAGTTAGGTGCAAACTCAGTATCCAGGTATGTATGTTACCATAAGTCATGCAAATTTATCCTTAAGAATGGATCTCTCTTACAGGTGCATGGCTAAGTTGATTTTTTCCTAACTCCCACACATTTTCTTAGTGAAGCCTAATAGAAAGCTTGGACTTCTCTTACAAACCAGAATTTAAGCACATGAATGATCAAAAAGAATCAAGCTCAAGAGTAAGCAAAACTAGCTCCGAATCTTTACACACCTCCGGGAACCATAATCATATGCCAACTTCTCCAAAATAAAGAGCACATAACTTAAACTCATTAAGACCTGAATAAATCATGTTACATGCCAGTGTCAATAACAAAGAAGGCAGATAAGACTACGGAATATACAGAATTATTTTGAACTAGATCACCTGATACAGTGACATAAGAGAACATGCCAAAAGCAATGTATATGTTGCTATAGTTGAGGTCCCATGACCTAAACCTAAGGTTGGCTAACTAATAGCTCCATCAAAATCGAAATCATACAGAAAGCTGCCCCCAAGATGGTGCGTGCAAAACCAGTTGCCATGCCAAATCCACAAAACAAAAGAGGCTAACCATCTTCGCCAGCATGGAGGTAGGACAAATAATCAAAGCCAATTAACCATTTTAGATGTAGTTTTCTGCCCTAGTGACCTCCCCATAGTTTTATTAATCTAGTTTTCTTCTTTAATTAAGAATGCAGATAGCAGCTAAATTAAGAAGCATCAAGAATGATAACAAGCACCTTGTTTGTCTTCACTGGCAAGATATCATCCATCGTGAGCTCCTCCTTGGTAACCGGACACTTCCCATAATCCTGATAAAAAATAACAACAAAACAAAAGAAACAAATAGCATCAATTAGACTGACAATGGACCCAAACACCAAGAACGGAGAGAATACAAAACCAAGAAATGTACCAGGTTCGAGATCTAAAATAGTAGTTTCAATTCAAGAAAGGAGGAGATAAAAAAGGAAAAGAGGGCAAAATTCAAGCAGACCAAGGGAAACATACCGCGATGTGGCGCTCAATCAGCCGACGCTCGTACAGAAGCCCGGATTTCTTTGAGATCACCGGCTCCTCCGGCACTTCGCCGGAGACTACAAGAGAGAGAGGGCAAGAGGAATGGTCAGTGCAAAAGAAAAATCGGAGGAAAAACGGATACAAACCTTAGAATTTGTGTGAAAGAGAGACGGAAGGGAAGAGGAGCATACTCGCACAGATCATGGCGTTGCCGAGCTAGGATTTCGGTTACGTCAGGCCCGATTGGCCGGAGGAGAAGAACGGTAGGTTTTTGGAGCGCCGGGCGGGGAGAGAGGAGGCGGGGCGGAAAGAGACCGAGTGCACTGGTGTAGGGTTCTTTGCTTTTTACCTTTAAACCACTTGGTTGACTGACCTAGGCTTTCAAAAAAAATCATTGGAAAAGTCTTTGTACACCGCCCCTAAGTTTTTACGTAGACTGCATCATTTTTTTTATTGATCCATATAGATCCCATATGACCTGACGCGATAAAATAGAGTAGCAGAGGATAATATTACTTTTTGATCGTACATCCATTAAAAGTCGTTCAGCCTTTCATCATTAATGTACAACAAAAATATCCTTTCCCTCCAGCCTACTTCAACCCATCATCTTATTTGGATTTTGCTAATAGAAAACTCTTTCTGATTGTAAAACATTCTTCTGTGGATGATGTGCCGCGGAGCAGGAGTCTGGGGTTGGGGTTGTGGTTTATGAGCTTGACGATGACTTTCAGGATCTCCTACCAGATAAGATGGCGAGTAGAAGTAGGCCTGCATGAGGGTGTTAGTTTAGATCATCATCACCGCCTTGGCGTACTTTGATGGAAGGGGCTCGGTGCCGATGACATCGGCATTCAGGAACTGGATGGTTTCGTCTGGAGATCAATGGTCTTTTTGGTACGGCGATAGCTTTGGAGGATTCATCAGCTTTGGTGCTAGCTTTTGATGATTCATCAGCTTTGGTTCATCTGTTCCTTAAACTCTAACTTCTTAATAGCTTTGCTGCTCAAAAAGCATTAGTTCAACTAGGTGTCGTAGGTTTTGAATTAATGCTTTGTCTTAACGTTTTGAACTAGGGTGTCGTGGGTTTTGAACTAGGTGTTATGGGTTTTGAACTAGGGTGTCGTGGGTTTTGAATTAGGGTGTCGTGGGTTTTGAACTAATGCTTTGTCTTAAGGTTTTGAACTAGGGTGTCGTGGGTTTTGAATTAGGGTGTCATGGGTTTTCAACTAGGGTGTCGTAGGTTTTGAACTAATGCTTTGTCTTAACATTTTGAACTAGGGTGTTGTGGGTTTTGAAATAGGGTGTCGTGGGTTTTTAACTAGGGTGTTGGGTTTGAACTAATGCTTTGTCTTAAGGTTTTGAACTAGGGTGTCGTGGGTTTTCAATTAGGGTGTCGTAGGTTTTGAACTAATGCTTTGTCTTAACATTTTGAACTAGGGTGTCATGGGTATTGAATTAGGATGTTTTTCAACTAGGGTGTTGTGGTTTTGAACTAATGCTTTGTCTTAAGGTTTGAACTAGGGTGTCGTGGGTTTTGAACTAGGGTGTCATGGGTTTTGAACTAATGCTTTGTCTTAACGTTTTGAAATAGGGTGTTGTGGGTTTTGAACTAGGGTATCATGGGTTTTGAACTAGGATGTCGTGGGTTTTGAACTAATGCTTTGTCTTAACGTTTTGAACTAGGGTATCGTAGGTTTTGAACTAGGGTGTCGTGGGTTTTGAACTAATGCTTTGTCTTAACGTTTTGAACTAGGGTATCGTGGGTTTTGAACTAGCGTATCGTGGGTTTTGAACTAATGCTTTGTCTTAACGTTTTGAACTAGGATGTCGTGAGTTTTGAACTAGGGTTATCGTGGGTTTTGAACTAGGGTATCATGGATTTTCAACTAGGGTATCGTGAGTTTTGAACTAATGCTTAATAATAAATTTTATAAATATTTAGAAATATTTTGTGTTCGTTTTAATTTCATTACTTTACCTTTTATACTTAATATTAAATTTTTTATTGATGAATACTTCACAACTATATTGCGCCAGTTTAAATAATACCTACTTGTAAACATAATTTAAGTATAAGAATAGCCATAGAATCTAATTGTTAAAGCTTTTTATTTTCTTAAATGGCAATGCACCTACGATTGACTATGGCTAGAAAGGGTAGATCTATTCTTTTTCACATCTTATATTCTTTTGTCCAAAAAATTGATTAAATTTATACATATTTATTTTATAATGTGCCTTATTTAACTAAATAATTATTACATGGTGTAAAAGTGTTAGAAGCAAAGTGTACAAGAGGTAAGCCACATATTCTTGACTATTTTCTTTTTAGAAGTGAGTAGATATTATATATCTTTTTCTATACCAATATGTGTTATGTTAACCTAATGTGTGGTAATGGTATAAGCCAAGCAATTCATCCATTCCAAAATCTAAAAGTAAAGGTGACATCTTTAAGGAAGCTACAAATGGATGGTGAGAGTAGTATGGCACAATTTCAATAGATATCCGTTATATGCCAATAAGTTATCACAATCAGATGTTGTCATACCCATTGAATGATGGTTAGGGCATTACTCATGACCTAAATCTTATTTACATGAAGTCTACATGACTTTATAAAATTGCTTCTATATTGCACCAAGCTTTATGATTAGGACCAAAGAATCAATAGAGTAGCACCACATCATCAAGGTCCTTCTTGCAATGAGATAGGCAATGCCAATCCAATTATAAATTGAGGTGTCAAAATTAATGTTGAGAACCTGGGGTTGGCAAAGAGAAAAGAAGAGATGGATGGATAAAAGAAGAATTGTTTGTTCTACCAATGAGCAATGATTGAATATTTGTTAGCCAACTTAAGCATTCTCAAAGGAAGAAGTCGTCTACTGGTCAAATAAGTCGTTATTTTATCACAACCAAATTAATCAATCCAGATTTAAAATTAGAACATATTAAACTTGTTACACTCTACAAACTAGAGATTATAATAAATGTTTACATTTGCATCATAACTTTTTCAAGACATCATAGTAGAGTGAACATTTTGATTGCGAATATAATAATTATCTGTCACATACTACTTTTAAATAGATTTTCTATTAGAGAAAACATTATGTGTGTACATATACGTGCATACATATGTTTGCATATATGTGTGTGTATGCATATATTTGAATTAGAAATGGATAGTTAATTTATTGGTTCAGGGGATCATAATAATCTATCAAATACTTTTTGAGATAAAAAATTAATTAAATATTTGAATTAGAAATGTATATTACATATAAAGAGAATGACTATCCATTAAACATAAAGATGGAAATGAATAGAATTTTTGTGGATATTTGAACAAAAAAATGAAAAAATGGATTTAGATAGTAAAAAAAATTGAATTTGGTTCAATTTTGGGTTCGATATTTTAAACCTCTAGCCCAAATAGGGTTGAGTTCGAGTTTAAAAAACTAGGTATCCAAAAAAAAACTTGGTTTTGATATCTTCAATGGTTATAATTTATGTTATATCTTATTTTTTTAAAAAAGTGTAGATGGATCTTATTTAATTTAATTTATCTTTTTATATTATTTATTAATATAAATATATAATTTCTTGATAAAAATAAATTTATCTTAATTTTGGATTAAGTTTGGATGGGATAATTGGTTTTTATTTAACCTAATTTTTATATTTTAGTTTTTAAGTTTTACAACTAGATATCGATTGGATAGTGAAAAAAAGGGGCAAAAAAAAGGGGCACTTGATCTGTTATCATCCCCATCAAACACTTCTTGAATCATTGACATATCTTGCATACTAAATAATTTATAAATGCAAAGAGAAAAAAATTAAGAATACAAGCCACCAAACATAAGTGTTATGTTGTTTAATAGAATTATGGTGGCATTAAATATTTCTCTCTTGTATTTATAGGACATTGTATTTGCCAACTAGTCCAAGTGCTAAGTCAAATGATTATCGATAACTTAAACTAGATAAGATAATTTGCTTAAGTCAATAAGATATACTTCATCCATTTCAAGGTGGAGGCATAGATAAATTTATCTACAAACTTAGAAAGAAGAGGGTCCACCTTTCTTTGACAAATGCCATGGATGATTCAACAACCTACAACATACACTAGATATGTCATTGATTGATAACTTAAAAAAATAAATATAATATGTTAAAATTAAAAAAAATGCAGCATGCAAGACACAAAGGTTACATGCATCACTAAAAATTGAATCATCAAAACAAAAAATAAAAAATAAATGATTTTATCTCCATTTTTTATGTTATAGATATAATAACATACCACATGTAAGAGACATAGGTTATCTAATAGAGTGGCGAGTTAAATAAAATAAATAAAATTAATAGAAACAAAAAATATAAAAATAAAATAATATAAAGTATGCCAGAGATGCTGATAATCTCATCCAAGAGAAAAAAAAGGCAAATGAAACAAGAATTATCTCATCTATTGCTGCAAATAAAATAAAAAAAAAAATAGCTAGTCAATTAATGAATTTTAAAAATAATAAATAAATAAAATATTGGCCATAAATAATTGTGATTAAAAAATGTATTTAGTAATAAAAATTAGTTGGTCAAACAAAAAAAGACATTGATACAAATGAAATAAAGAATAAAGATAGTTAGTGAATTGATGAATTTAAAATGAAAACAAATAAAAATAAATAAAATTTTGGCCCATAGCTAATTAGGAATAAAAATATAATTAGTAATACAAATTAGTTAGGAAAAAAGGAATTATCTCATTGATGGATGCAAATTAAATAAAAAAATAGTTAATTAATTTATGAATTAAAAAGAAATAATTTGTCATTGGATTGTCTCTTATTATGAAGGGTGCGTGTGGTGTGTCAAGGTTTGGTCTTTGAACTCGTGCGGGTTTTTGATGCTGCTAGGCTTATTGGCTTCCGATTGTTTGACTGTTACCCATAGATTGTAAAATCCGAGGCTAGATTTGGCCGTGAGTGCTGATGCAGCTGAATGGTTAGGAGGTTTTTGAGAGGAAATTCTATTCGGCCTGCAAAATTGGTCACTAGCCTCACTGGTTTTTTTTTATTTAAAAAAATCCTAAATTACTTTCCCTTTCTTTCTCTCCATCCCCGCCCCCGTCTCCTGCCCTTCCCCTTTCCCTTTCTCTCCGACGCTGCCCTCATCTCCTCTCCTTTCTAGTATCATCCCTTTCCGTTTCGGCCCCGTCTCCTTCCTACTCCTCGGCATCAACCCAGCACTCCTTCGTCGGCACCGACTTTCCTTTCGACACCAACAAAGGCCCTCCGTTCGGCCAAACAGGCCGAACGATGGCCGTCGCAGAACAGAGGGCCTCTATTCGGTCTTGTTTGGCCGAACAATGCCTATAGATGGGAGGTCAAAGAGGGTCGGTGCCCAGGGGCGAAGGGCGCCGAGGGCCGAAGAGGACCGATGTCCAAGGGCAGGGGGCATCGGACGTCGGAGAGGGCCAATGCCAGAGGGCGGGAAGGAGATGGGGGCTGGAGGGTGCCGGTGCCGAAGAGTAGGGGGTGCTGGGGAAAAAGAAGGAGACGAAGAGGGAAGAAGACCGAAGACCGGGGGGAAGTGGCCGGAGAGGGAGAAGGGGCGGCACTGGAGAGGAAACGTGATGGTGAGGAGGGGAGGGGGCCGGGAGACGGAGAGGAGATGAGACGGGCCGGGGGGGGGGGGGTGTGCGTGTGTGGAGGAGATGGGGCCGGGGGGTAGTTTAAGAATTTTTTTTTTTAATAAAGGGGCTATTGAGCAAAAGATGCAAGCCGAATAGAATTTTTAGTTTTTGAGGTGTGGCCGCTTGTAAGTTGTAATCTAATCGAGCCGATTCGTTCGGGTGAGGTTGACACTAATATTTTATTTCCAAATTTATTTCACCTTTTTTTCATCAATTAGGAGAGCTGATGTTTGGCAGTCCTATAAGTAGGGCTATAATCGAGCCGAGCTGAGCTTTCTAGTGTTCAAGCTCAGTTCGTTAACAAATACTTGAGCTCGAGCTCGTTTAAATTTGAAAAATTCTATTCAAGCTCGGCTTGAGCTTGATTACAAAAAGCTCGGTCTCGACTCAAGCTCGGCTTGAGCTCGCTCATTTGGTATGATTAAAAAGCTCGACAAGCTCGACTCAGAAAAAGCTCGTTTCAAGCTCGAGCTTGAATTGAGCCCGTTTCAAGCTCGACTCAAATTAAGCTTGTTTAAAGCTCGGTCGAGAAAAAAAAAAGCTTGATTCTTCAACCCAAAGAACAAAAAAGATGAAAAGACAGAGAAGATGAAAGACATCTTATTCATGAGCTCCTAATTGAGCTAGCTAGCGAGCTCATTTGAGTCGTTAATGAGCTCTTAATCGAGCTATCTCGCGAGCTCCTATCCATGCTCAAGCTTATCAAATGAGCTCTAAAATGAAGCTCAAGCTCGGCTCGTTTACATGACAAGCGAATATGAACGAGCTTTTATCGAGCCGAGCCTCGAGTAGCTCATGAGCGACTTGGCTTAATTACAATGCTACCTATGAGTGGATCATTTATTGCATCCATAAAATTTAGGTCGCTTCCCATACTCCAATGGCCTACCGACGTCGTTGGATTTAGGAAGCGAATTAGCAATTTGCTTGGAACCTCTTACTTGCTTGTGAGAAGACCAATCCCTCGTTCAATGCAGCGGGCAGATTAGGATAGAGCAACAGCACTCATAAGCTTTAGAATTTTTCTCACTGATTACCTAGAACAAGCAATATTTCAAGGTGACGCATAAGCCTTGGTACAATATTTCAAGATAAACAAGCAATCGATCACAAAATTTGACATCAATGTGAAAACCTGTGATATGAAATAGACCTTACTTCTTTGCTATGCAGGATTAAAAGTGTATAATTTTAAAATAGCTTTATATCGAATGAAAAAGGATTATGCAATATATTTTTAATTCAAGTTTATTTGCTATCTGATGGGCCAGTTAACCCCATAGATATAATTCCCAAGTTGATTGCGACCTCATCCTAAGTGGGCTCCTTGTTGCAGGAGTGGGATGTGTGTGTTGTTGGTTCCCCTTTGGTCCCATAAAACATACAAAGATACACAGTACCCTTACCTTGATACTTATGTCCCGGCTGTGATTTGACTCAGGCTTACTAAAGCTCGGGTGTAAGAGAGGGAGTGTCTTGGAGTCTGCCCATGTAGGCTAGACGGTCCCAACAACGGATGCGTCCTCTGCTCCCTCCCTCGACGGACTCAGCTCAGTATCATGCGGGGTCCTTTCTAGGATTCTCCAACATCGTGCCAAGTCCGAGAACAGAGCCGCCCCTGGTTTTGTCTGGCTCTCGAGGGACTCTCTGGATCTCCCCTATCTTCGTTTCGGCCAGGCTCAGCTCTTCCCCGCTATAGGCCCTCGGCTTCCATAACGGCCTCCTCTACGGACGGCTTCGATGCACAGTAGCCTCCTCCACGGCAGCATCCGCCTGCCACGATGGCCCCAACAGTGGCCCGAGAATCCTAGGCGGCCTCCGGCCTTTCCGTAACGACCTTCCTTCCATCCTACGCGGCCCCCAACAGCGGCCCGAGAATCCTAGGCGGCCTTCGGCCTTTCCATAACGACCCTCCTTCCATCCTAGGCGACCCCTGGCAAATCCTAGGGGCCTCCGGCCTTTCCGTAACGACCCTCCTTCCATCTTAGGCGGCCCCTGGCAAATCCTAGGCAGCCTCCGGCCTTTCCGTAACGACCCTCCTTCCATCCTAGGCGGCCCCTGGCAATCCTAGGCGGCCTCCGACCTTTCCGTAATGCCCTCCTTCCATCCTAAGCGGCCCCTGGTAAATCCTAGGCGGCCTCCGGCCTTTCCGTAACGACCCTCCTTCCATCCTAGGCAGCCCCTGGCAAATCCTAGGCGGCCTTCGGCCCTTCCGTAACGACCCTCCTTCCATCCTAGGCGGCCCTGGCAAATCCTAGGTGGCCTTCGGCCTTTCCGTAACGGCCCTCCTTCCATCCCAGGCGGCCACAGTGGTCCCAGGCGGCCCCTGTCAGAGCAGCCTTGGCGGCTCCCGAGCAGTCCTAAACGGCCCCGGCCTTAGTCGATAACGGCCTCACCGGACCCAAGTCTCGAGCGGCCCTTCCTTAGCGGCCTCCAGGTAATCCTTGATGTCCTCAGTCCATGGCTTAGACCAAGGTCTAATTAATGAGGCGGTATGGATATGAGACTTTCCAAATTAAAAGGGTACGGCTCGGACACACGTGGGCCCTACAGTGACTGTTCATCATATCTCTTCTGGATTCATAAACTGTGGCCACGTACTTTAATGAGATAATTAAGTGGTCATCTGTCTCTAATGAGATGACGCCTGTAGCTCTGACATTCACTAAGAGGTAAGCTTTATCGAAAGTTATCATTTATCATAAAAGTCTTGACAAGTGGCAGTATTTTGAGCCTCACAGATGTCAGTCCTGACATTTCACCCACCAAAAGTCCTTAGTCATCATGACACTTTAGACCAAATGAGCCCCCAAAAGTCATGATCCATCATAAGGCTCAACGTGACTCATTTCCACTAGAGGACAAGAATCCAAACTTCTCAAGCAAGTTACACAGAGGATAAAGGTAAATAAATAGGTAAGAAGGACTCAAGATGGGAGGCTATGGAAAAAAGCCTTCTCTTCTTTTTTTCTCTCTTTCCTCGGGCTCACGATTGTTGCCCTGGTCACTAACTTGAGCATCGAAAGGTTCCCATCGGAATACCCGGCCGTGGAACTTCTTGCAGGCTTTGAAGACAAAGGAAGGACCCCGATATTTCTATGGAGGAACAACCGACGCTCAAGGATGCCAGCTCAAAGTGATCGGGCATCAACACTATCAATTAAATTTTATCTTAGTTTTTGGTCAACATAGCAGATGGAATCAATGTGATCTCAGATCTGCTAACTGGATTAATTGAATCAGTAAATGAGTTTAAGGTCCTCCAAAGAGGAATGGCTAAAAAATATTTTTGGGGAACAGAATAATGGCTTCTTGCTAAATTTGCTTGTCCATAGAGGTGAGGAGAGTAGCGGCTTTATGGAGGAGGCTGATGACTCTTGGTTTTAATGCTTGTGAACTTCATTCAATGGCTTCGGTCATGGCCTACTTATAGCTCTCATCGTAAACAGCACTGGAATAAAATGACCACAGGGTTGCTGTAGTGAAACTGGGGATTCGCTAGCGGTTTATCTGGTCGGGGATAAGCCAGATACATGTCCTGGCTGTCCAAATATTCCATGGAGGATATATAGAAGACAAAAAGTTTGACCCTTCGACGATTCCACATCCTTGATTTGAAGAAACAATGGATTGGTTCCAATTAGAGGGGCCTTTTAGATGGGTTGATGCTTTGTTCGGCCGCCGACCCAAGGGCCGCGAAATCTGGGAGCTAGGCTTGGTTCGGATAGTTCGGTAGTTGTTGAACCATGGTCTCTCTACGTATATCAAGATGAAGAATGCCACATGCATGGCAGTAACTTTTCGAGCCTTTTGATAGCAGGCTGGATCTCTTGCCCCACACGTACCGGTCGCCACTTGCTTTGTTTCTCATCAGAAACACTCTCCTTCGGGTACGTGTCAAAGCGATACACTGCATTCATTTTTTCCCCCCTCTATTGATAGATTGAGAAGGTTAGATATCTCAATACGAGAAACGATGGAGCAGTTTTTTTTTTTTTTCCTTTTTTATTCCGTTGATGAATGCAGCGTTCTAGAGTCTTCACACGATATCGAGCAAAACCTGACACTGGGGGCGGCTTCAAAGCAAAAGAATGAATTCTATGGTGCAACTCTCTTTGGCTCCAAGTATATATCGGTGTACTGTTCTGGGGGAGGAGACGCCTTTCGTTTGAACGCGCGGCAGACCAGCTCCTTGCACAATGTTTTAGATTAAGAAATACTATGCCATCCATGATTATAAAATTTGATGCGAGGTCCGTGCAGTGCCTCGTCTTCCATATGTGGCCTCTAAAGAGTGAAGCACGTACTTCTTGTGTTGCCACGGAAATCTGTTCTCCGACTCGGGTGCTGTTGGAGCTTCGAATCCGAGCTCGTCTCCTGGCCGGAACCTGCAAAACAGTCCTCGAACAGAGATGGTTTGGGGGGATGCCCTCTGCGGAAGACCCTCCTGACGCCCAAGTCAGTGAGATTCACAGCAAGCAGACAATGAGGAGAAGGATCCCCGAGGAAGAGTTCCTCTAAGGGTGGTGCTAGGAGCTCTGTCTAAGCTCTAATGGAGTTTTTCTTAGAGTGTGAGTGAGTAAAGGAGCGGTGTCTTGAGTGTGTAAAATGCCATACCTGAGGGATCTGAGGCTGTGATATTTATAGGTGATCACCTGATTCCTTTGACACGTCACAAAGGGTCTGAAAGTTGTTGGGATTCGAAGCTGATTCGAATCAGGCTGTTACAGGGCCGGTAGGATCCGTATCCGGTTGGTTAGAGGATCAACGGCCAGGAAGAGCAGACGATGCTTCAAGATTCAGCGACTACATAGGCTCTAAGCCATTTCTGGTAGCGTAGGCACGATTTCCTATTTGGAATCTTGTTAATTTAAGTGCGTTCCGCAGAGGTGCTTGAGTACCTCGGTCGGGCCGAGGTATAGAAGATGATCGAATCTGCCGAAGTATGGTGAGACTCAATTTACCGAGGTATGAGATAGTTCGGCTTTCTTGAGACACAAATGGCTCGGCTATCCGAGGTATAACGAGGCTTGGCCTACCAGAGCATAGGATGGTTCGGTGGCGATAGCTCGGCCTGTGGGGGTATGATAATAGCTCGATCAGCCGAGGTATAATAATAGTTCGGCCAACTGATAATAGTTCGGCCAACTGATACACGAAAGCTGTTTGGAGGGGGTAGCCTACTCATTGCTGCCTTTCGGATGTGACAGCTATGCGACAGGGTGTACGGGCTAGCCTTAGCCCGATGTCTTGAATTGCACGAACATTAATGTAATGATTTTTTACCCCTCATCACATGCCCCCCACTCCCTAGTCTAAAGTGTAACTTCGGATTTAGGGAGTAGAGTCTAGAATAATCTTATCCGGAAGGATTTGAAAAGGCGCAATGATGGTTCTGAAACTGATGGGCTGTCAATTCGCTATCATTATTTGCTGTTGCATGAAGAGGAAATTCTTCGGATTCTATGAGCAGCGATTGGGGGAGTCTCTTACGACACCTATTGCGGGAGCCTTAACGCTTAAGGCAACCTTTCGGATCGCTGTTTAAAGGGGAGAAAGGAGGCCAGGGCGGCGTCCTTCCCACAATATTCTTTCATTCCTTCCATAGAGACCCTTTTCTCTCTTTCCCTTTCCACAGATTTGCCTGTGTTTCGCTCCTTGGCTGGAGAACATGAAGGGCCCAAACGATATTGCCTCAGATCTCCCTGGGGACCTGGAGAGGATCCGCCGGCTTTACAGAGTCCCTGGAGACGTAGTTCTATATGCGCCAAAGGCCGATGATAGGGTTTCGACCAAGTTAAGTCTGGGAGCTTTCTTCTATGAGGAAAGTCTCAGGGCCGGCCTTCGATTTCCTCTTCACCCATTGGTACAAAAGATGAGGTTCTACAACATCTGCCAACAATGGTGGCGCCTAACAGCTGGCGCAACCTCATCGGATTTATTCGCTCTGTAGTCGCACCGGGGTGACCGCGACCCTCCCCATGTTTCGAGTCTGCCACAATTTGGTTTCCGGGAGGGGTTCCGAGTGGTCGTATATCGGTCCCAGAAGTCATTCAAGATGATCATCGATAATCCATTCTTGATAAAGGAGTGGAAGTCCAGATTTTTTATTGCCGATGGGAACATCGGCTCGATTTTCCAAGGGGATGGTCGAGCTATGTGAAGGATCCAGAGGCGCACCCGGAGTTGAGCGAACAGGAGAAGAGGGGTCTGGTGACCCTTCGTGGCGTCGGATGGTGTCGGCTAGCACCTGTTAGCAGAGGATGCCCTTTTTGCCGCCGAACTCAATTCTATCAACCCTCAAGGTGAGCATACTTTTCTTCTTTGGTCATGATGGCCGGTGTGCCCGGTTATTCCTGTCCGATTGACCCGTTTGATGTGTTCCTAGCTGAGAGGTCGGCGTTTGTGGGCCAGATGAAGAAGGAACTGGGCAAGCGCCACAGGGGCTCTGGCTCTGGAGAGAGGCATAAATCTGAGAAGAGGCCTCGCCCTTCCAGGCCCCGCCCGAAGGGATCGAAGAAAGATGGTTCCAGCCGTCCCTCTCCCATCCCAATAAGAGAGGAAGTGGGGGCGTGAATCAGGGTCGAGGAGTCCTCTTTGCCTGAGGGAGGCAGAATGGCAAAGAAACAGCTGAGGGGAGTTCAGAGGGAGCTGTTGGGATTTTTCCTCTCAAATTTTAGTCGTATCGGATGATGTGGAGGACACGTCGCCGATCGACCTGGCGGTCCCCCGCAAGAGATGCTCCAGTCATCGGCGGTGAGAAGTCCACCGCACGCGGAAGAGGCCCCGTATAGGCGGAGGGGTCAAGAGAGGCAGTAGTGGCTGCCAGAGTTCTGACGGAGCTGCCTGTTGAGAGGCCGTGGAAGTTGTGGTGCCTTCCACCGAGGATCTCTCTTCCGGCTCCGGAGGACACCGCAGGAGAGGTTGGAGTTCAAGCGGAGCCTGCCGAAGGCAGAGCGTTGGTGGAAGAGGAAGAAGAAGAATCGCAAAGTGAGGGGGATATTCGGGCCGAGATTCCTTCAGTCGCATCCGAGGTATTCGAGGCCGGGCAGATTAGAGTCTTGACAGAGGAGGCCGGGCGGACGATTCCTCAGGTCGGAGCTCTTCAGGCCAGCTCTTCAGTTATGGGCTCTTCCATCCATAGCTCGGAGTTGGATGATATGCTCACCGCCTTGATGAGGTCCGTTTTCGCACAGGGGAGGGTTCCTCCATGGACGAATCTGCGGTCGAGGATATCATCGATGTGGCCTTTCGCCGGCTTGGGTGCCGAGGGATATTTTCCTTCTCCCAGAAATCAGTAATGACACTCTCATGATGGCTTCAAATTACGCTGCCCGGTAAGCCACTATACCGGAATTGTAACTCATGATTGGTCAGACCATAGCTTCTCACTTGTATTTTCTTTGTAGAATTCCTTGATCACAAGGGCGCTGATCTGGCGCCTAAATTTGGCCGTTGGGCCTGTGCTCAGGCCAGGAGGGAGGCGGCCGAACTTTGGAAGAGGGTGCAACCAATCGATTCACTTTCTAGGGCCTTGGCGTTTAACAAAAAGGACTTCGAAAGGGTGACCAAGTCTTTCCGTCTTGCAGCCGAGAGGGCTTCTTGGCTCGAAACTCAGGTCGAAGAGCTCCAGGGCTTTCACGAGCGATCGAACAAAGCTTGTCTGGAGTTATCCCAGATTAAAGCAGAGCATGACAACAAGGTTAAGGCCATGCAGTAGTACTTTGAAAAGAGATGGGACCAGCTGAAGGCCAGTCATGCTGAAGATAGAAACAATTGGAGCAGGAGGCTCGAGGAGGAGGAGCACAAGTGTTGGCAGCAGCAAGACCAGCTCACCGGTTTGAATAAAGAACTCGCCGAAATGGAGAATCGGCTGAAATGGTTAAATGGGCGGGTTGCTCGGCTCACCGACGACCTCGATTACGCTCAGCAGGAAATTGGGATAAGCAGTCCCGGATTAATGATTTCAAAGAGGGCCTTCGCCAAAATCAGTCGGCTAAGTCGAAGGCCTTGGAGAAGGTACAAGAACTGAGCGGCGAACTGGAAGAGGTATGGTGTCTCTCTTTTTCGTTCGCCTTTAGCATTTTCATTTCGTCGTGGGTTTGAGCATTTCGATATTTTAGATGGGTAAAATTGAGTCCAAGGCACGGGAGCAAATCGATGCTTTGGGGGCGGAGCTATCCTGAGTCGCCAACTAAACCTCGAACTTCAAGGTCGACTAGCTGAAGCCAATGGCCGAATTGCCTCGGCCGTGGAGGAATATAAAGGTTCCGCCCAGTCTTCAGAAGAACGCAGAGAAGCCTGCGCCGATGCATTTCGGTTTTGCGAAGAGGATATTCGAGCAAAGATCTCTCGGGTGCATCCCGAGTGGGATTTATCCTTTTTGGATGTCGAACCTTTTGAGGTATGTACCGAAGGCTGAAGAAACTGAGTATGAAGATATTTCAGACGTCGTCTTGACATTATTCTGGGTTCTAGTGAGGCTGCGGCTCCCGAAGAGCACTCTCAGCTTGCCGCCGAGGAAACAACGATATTTGAGGTGGGCGAAACAAGCCAAGCCCCCCGAATGTTACTGAGGAGGCTGCTGGAACCGATCCAACCCCTGATTCTTAAGGGTCACTTGTGTATTTTCTTCTCAGATTTGTAATCTGGTTGAAATTTTCGGTGATGGGTCTTTCGCCTTCGCTTGTTTGCCTTTTTTGGATGATCTCTTTATCTCGAGTTTTCTTCCGACTGTGAACGAATTATAATTCATTCGCGATCTTAGGTCGGTTTGGTTCGGACTTAAGTAAACATCTCGGTTGAAGCTGAGGTATAAGGATAGCTTGGTTTGTCGAAGTAAAAAGTAAAATTGGCACGCTCGGCCGAGGTATAAAATGGTTCGGCAGATCGAAGGGGGCCTGGTCCCAAAAAAGAGAGAGCCTCTTGAGCGCCTCGCTGCTATTTATTGATCCTCTTCGGTGAGGGGCGCAACTCTTCGTTTCTTGCGAGCGCCCACTGAGGCGGTGATGCGTGGCGAGTTTCCGTGAGTTAAAATTGATGGCCCGGGTAATCGAATACTCGCCAGAGGTAGTTTAAATACGGATGGGGGGTGCCATCGTTAATCACCTTTTCAGCTGATCTTCCAAAATTTTTGGATACTGAGATGGCTTCGGAGGTGAGGGGCGATCGACCGAAGCGCCAAGCAGCGGTGTCAATGGCCGTGGGGGGCCCCATAGGAGTCGCACTACGGTTACCGTCGATGGGGAGGTTCTGGCATCACTGTTCGCAGACCGCGAGCGACTCCAGAGGGTGGCCGAGCAATACCTGGCCGTTTCCATGAGAGAGAACGAGCTCCTTCGTCGGGCCAACAGCGGCTGGAGGGACAAGTAGCATCCCTCCAGCGATAGATTGCCGAGTTAGCTCTGCGGTGGGGGGAGCTCGGCAGTGCCCGAGAAGATGGCAGGCCCTAGTGAGGGCTCATGTACTTTTTACTTTTCTTTTTGTTTTCCCCTTTTATGATGAATGAAAAAGAGTTTTCGCAACTTTCGTGCTTGCTGCCATCTTTGAAATGTCCTTATCATGTGAGTCTTACGAACGAACCACCCCTTGGGGGGATCTCTGGTGATCTTGGCGAGACTGAGGTATGGTGTCCCCATTTTAGCCGAGGTAAGGGGAACTTCACAAGTCCCAGTCAGAGTGTAGTATATCGCTCAGTTTTGCTGAAACATAACGAGTGTCCCGTTAGCGCCGGGACGAGAGTTGCTATCTTGGTTTGGACCGGGGATAAGGGAACGTTCGATTTTTTCTGAAATAAGGGGACTATCTCGGCTTTGGGCGATGTCTCGGTTTAGGCCGAAATACAGCAGATGGCTTGGCTTGGAATGGTCAAGAATTGCAGAGGTATCCTGGTTAGGGCCGAGGTTAGATAGTTCGACCTGTCCAAAGCGAAGAAGTGGGCGTGCTTTTGGCCGAGGTACACAAAGCGGCTTTGCTGAAGAGCACTTAGCCATTGTCAGGGGCATTTACTTCATTGGCCTTTTCCAATGCAGGTATTTTTACGTACGTGACAAGCATTTGATCGCCATTGGATGACGTCATTTTCGAAAGGGATTTCCTAGGCCTGCTTGTATCTCAAGGACCTGCAGCCGATTTCATGCATTTAAGGCTCTCGATTTGAGATCAGGGGAAATCTTTTGTCTTGCATCATGGCCTGGGAAATAAGTTCGGCGTGCTTTGGAAAGTGCTCTCTTACCCTGAACCGTCACGTGGTAGCGGGGCCAGGGCGTTTTGAATCCCGGGGTTTTCTGCTTTAATGGCTGCCCCCGGTCTTGCTTGCCTATAAAATGGGGAGAGCGGGCCGTGTTAGGCCATCTCCCAAGACTTTGTTCTCCTGTGAAAGTTTTCATGATGTCTGTGTCCCTGAGGTTGAGAGTGGAGAGACTGAGCTTTCCTTTTGCAAGTCGATTTCCCTCGGATAGCTGGGGTGATGAAGAAGCCGCTGAAGAGCAGACCATCCTCAAGAGAGGAATTTCGGAGATCATATGGAGAGCGCACGGAGGTCGCAGAGACCATATGGGGAGCGCACGTATGCGCTCCCTGTATGTCCTTTGTCACTTGCCATGGGAACCGTCGGAAATGCAAAGCATACATATCCCCATGGTAAGGAGGAACTTTTCCTTCTTCCTCGGGCTGGATTCCTTAGTTCATCCGACCGGGGAATCTTTCGCCACGTGAAGAGGGAGGAGAGCAGTGTGGGCTGCTGGTACCCTGCCTTTCACAATCGGGCAGTGACCCGCAGCCCAGCATCCCGCCTAGGGGGAATGTCTCCCGGCATCGGCATCCGCAGGTCTTCCTTCCGTTTTTGGATCTCTTAGTTCATCCAGGGGACCTGTGGGTGGCCAGTTCGTTCTTTGGCATCGGCTCAACAGAGCTTGTCTGATTCTCCTAATTTCTTGGGTCTGATGTGGAAGCACCGTCGTCGACCAAAGTTGTTCAGTGGAGCTTTTATCTTATTTGTATTTCCTGTGCTATGATGCACTTGTAATGCCTCTCAAGAGGCTGTAACTCTTTCATTAATAAAGAAAGTCTTGTACTCTTTCTTCTTTTATCATATGTTTCTTTTCTGATGTGATTGTGTTGAAAGTTGCCGATCTCGTTTTGTGCTTTTGGCCCATAGCCTAAGCTATAAATCTAGCAGTTTTTGCTACTTTGTTTTCGTTAACATGTTATTCAATCCTCTGTGGAGGAAGTGTTTATCTCTGTTTAAGTCAGAGGGAGGCCCGGGGGGCCCTGGCCACATTCAAGGAATAAATCGCATGGCATCGCTAATGGGCAGGAAGAAGTCACTCACCTCTGCCGAAGTATAACAGGATGTTTTCGTCATCTTAGACATCTGAGAAGTCATTCGATTCGATCGAGGCTTTAGATAATTTTAGGTATGGAGATACCACTTGGTTCGTCTGAGCTTCATATTATTCAGAGATATATCATTCGATTCGGCCGAGGATTCAGATCATTCGGAGATATATCGCTCGGTTCAGCCGAGGCTTCATAAATGTATCACTCGGTTGTAGCCGAGCCTTCAGAGAATAATAACTCGGTTGTAGCCGAGTCTCCGAAAATGTATCACTCGGTTGTAGCGAGGCTTCAAGGGTTGTAGCCGAGCCTTCAAGATTATTTTACTTGGCGCTGCCAAGGTACGGAGTCAGCCCAGCTGGGATATATTTTACTTGGCGCGGCCAAGGTCCGAAGATCGCTCGGCCCGACCAAGGATTTATAAAGGTTATATTTACTTGGCGCTAAAGGTACGGAGTCCTCCCAGCCCAGCTGGGATATATTTTACTTGGCGGCCAAGGTCTGGAGATCGCTCGGCCCGCCGAGGATTTATAAAGATTATATTTTACTTGGCGCTGCCAAGGTACGGAGTCCTCCCAGCCCAGCTAGGATATATTTTACTTGGCGCGGCCAAGGTTCGAGATCTCGGCCCGGCCGAGGATTTATAAAGATTATATTTTACTTGGCTTGCCAAGGTACTCCTCCCAGCCCAGCTGGGATGTATTTTACTTGGCGCGGCCAAGGTCCGGAGATCGCTCGGCCCACCGAGGATTTATATGACTTGCTTTCATCGTAGCTTTCAAGAGAGTTATAAGAATTTCAGGCCTTTTAAAAACCAAACTTAATTCAATGAATAAAAAATGAGGTTAGCAAGAGCGTACTTTTATTGATGATATGCATGGAGATTATCCGAGTTCCATGTCCGAGGAATTGATTTCCCACTTAGCTCTTGGAGTTTATAGGTACCAGGCCCGACTTCCGCCACTTGATAGGGGCCTTCCCAGTTCGGAGACAACTTTCCTTGTTCCATTGGTTTGGAGACAGACGCCTTTCGAGGACAAGATCGCCGGGCGAGAAAGATTTCCCCTGACTCTGGAGGCATGATAGCGAGCCACTCTCTGCTGGTAGGCAGCTACTCTGATCCGCGCTTTCTCTCTGATCTCCTCCAGTAGGTCGAGGTTGGCGCGGAGTTGCTCATCATTAGACTCCTCCGAATAACCTTTTACACGAGGGGAAGGGAGCCCAACCTCCACAGGAATAACAGCTTCAATGCCGAAGGCCATTTTGAAAGGAGTTTGGCCCGTGGGCGTCCTCTCGGTGGTTCGGTAAGCCCACAGCACGTGGTGAAGCTCTTCTGCCCATTTGCCTCGTGCTCGATTAAGACGAGCTTTGATTCCTTGCAAGAGGGTTCGGTTGGTTACCTCGGCTTCTCCATTAGCTTGGGGATGTCCCACCGATGTGAGGCGATGAATGATGCCATGATCCTCGCAGAATTCCCGAAAGGGATTATCAAATTGCTTCCCATTGTCGGTGATGATTGTGTGGGGAAGACCGAAACAACAAATAATGGACCTCCAGACAAAATCCTTAGCCCGAGCCTCGGTGATCTGGGCGACTGCTTCGGCTTCAACCCATTTGGTGAAGTAATCAATCGCAACAAATAAGAACTTCCTTTGTCCCGTTGCAAGGAAAAGGACCGAGGATATCCATTCCCCACTTGGCGAAGGGCCAGGGGATGATATAGTGGTCAAGTGAGTAGAAGGGAGTCTTTGGATGTTAGAATGTCGTTGACATGAATCGTAGGCTCGACAAGGTCGTTGGCATCTCTCTGCATAGTCGGCCAATAGTATCCTTGGCAAAGTATCTTATGGCACAGAGCTCTGCCGCCGAGGTGGTTGCCGCATATGCCTTCATGAACCTCCGAAGAGCATAATCAGCCTCCGAAGGTCGGAGGCATTTGAGCAGAGGCATAGAGAAGGATCGTTTGTATAGCCGATCGTCAATCAAGACATAATGGGAGGATTGCATCTTCAGTTTCCTTGCCTCTTTTCGGTCGGCAGGTAGTAGCCCTTCTTTGAGATATTTATATATGGGATCCGCCCAGGATGGCTTGGTGTCGACTTGCATCATCTGATCAGAATCAGCGATGCTGGATTTCTCCAGGACCTCCAAATGAAATTTTCGCTCAAGGTCCATTGAGTCCGCAGTCGCTAGGCGAGATAAGAGGTCGGCGCGTGCATTTTCTGCCCTTGGTATCTGAATAATTTCAAATTCAGTGAAATGGGATAACAAATCATGCACCTTTTGCAAATACCGAACCATATTCGGCTCTCGAGCTTCGAATTCTCCTCGTACTTGGCCTGCCACTAATTGGGAGTCAGTATAAGCGTTTAGCTTCTCGACTTTGAGCTCCCGAGCGATGCGGAGTCCGGCAATTAGGGCCTCGTACTCTGCTTCATTGTTGGAAGTTGGGAAGGAGAAACGATGCCATACTCAAATGTCACTCCTTCTGGACTAGTGATGACAAGACCCGCGCCAGAGCCGCTCGCACTGGAGGATCCGTCGGCGTGAAGTAACCACGGAGCGTTGAGCTTCGGTTGTTCAGGGGAACCTAAGTAGAGCCATCCTCGGGTATGGTACACTCCAGGAGAAAATCCGCCAGGACTTGGGCTTTAATGGCTGGACGAGGATAATATTGAATGTCATGCTCGCTCAGCTCCACAGCCCACTTGGTCATCCTTCCCGAGGCCTCCGGGCGATGGATGATAGATCTAATGGGTTGGTCGGTCAGAACCGCCACGGTATGCGCCTGAAATATGGCCGCAGCTTCCGGACTGATGTCACCAGGGCCAAGACCACCTTCTCGACCTGGGTATACCTTGTCTCGGCATCCCTGAGCAATTTGCTGACATAATAGATCGGCCTCTGAACCTTGTTATCCTCCCTGACCAGCACTGAGCCGATGGCACTCTCAGAAACCGCCAAATATAAGCTCAGCGTTTCTCCTTGCTTCGGACTGCTAAGGAGAGGTGGTGAGCCGAGGTATCTTTTAAGATCTTCGAAGGACTTCTGGCAATCCGAGGTCCATTGGAAATTCTTCGCCGACCGGAGAGCTTTGAAGAAGGGGAGGCATTTCTCGGCCGATCGAGCAATGAAGCGGCTGAGGCCGCTATCCTTCCAGTGAGACGCTGCACTTCCTTGACCGACACCGGAGGGATCATTTGCTGCAGGGCTTGGATTTTTTGGGGTTCGCTTCAATTCCCCGCTGTGAAACCATGAAGCCCAGGAACTTGCCGGAATTAACTCCGAAGCACATTTAGTTGGATTGAGTTTCATCTGGTACTTCGGAGTGTTGCGAAGCTTTCCGCAAGGTCCTTCACATGGTGGGGCGCCTCCTTGCTCTTCACCAGCATATCATCAACATACACCTCCATGTTCCGACCGATTTGCTCCTTGAAGATTTTGTTGACCAACCTTTGGTAGGTGGCACCTGCATTTTTAGACCAAAAGGCATAACTCGGTAGCAATAGATACCTCGGTCGGTGATGAAGGCTGTCTTTTCTTCATCTTCGGGCGCCATTCGGATCTGGTTGTACCCCGAATAGGCATCCATGAAAGTCAGCATCTGATGGCCCGATGTCGCATCTACGAGTTGGTCAATCCGAGGGAGAGGAAAC
Source organism: Calamus simplicifolius (assembly GCA_900491605.1). Classification (NCBI taxonomy): domain Eukaryota; kingdom Viridiplantae; phylum Streptophyta; class Magnoliopsida; order Arecales; family Arecaceae; genus Calamus; species Calamus simplicifolius. Next base: position 790,386 of record UESW01004653.1, read on the forward strand.
TGTCCTTCGGGCAAGCTTTATTGAGGTCGGTGAAGTCGATGCAGATCCTCCACTTGCCATTTGACTTTTTCACCATGACGACATTTGCCAACCAGTCGGGGTAGTTGACCTCCCGGATAAAGTTGGCTTTGATGAGCTTGTCCACCTCTTCCTCGATAGCTTTCTGACGCTCGGGGGCAAAGCTTCTTTTCTTCTGTTTGACTGGTCGAAATGTCTCGTCCACGCTGAGGTGATGGACTAAGACATCTGGACTAATCCCTGGCATATCTGAGGCAGACCAGGCGAACACATCGGCATTCTCCGAAGGAAATTGATTAAGTCTTGCCGAAGCTTTCCCTTTAGCTGTGACCCGATCTTTATGGTTCGGTCGGGCCGAGCTTCATCCAGCGGCACTTCCTCCAGTTCCTCGGCTGGTTCTCCTCGCTGCTCAGCGAAGTCTTCACGAGCATCTAGCCCATCCACCTCGGGCTTCCTGGACTGCAGGTCGGCGACAAAGCAATGCCGAGCAATGATCTGGCTACCCCGAACAACCCCTACTCCCCATTCAGTGGAAATTTCATGGCAAGATGGGAATAGAAATGATGGCCTTGAGGGATATCTGCCCGGCCTACCGAGGATGGCATTGTAGGGGGACCGAAGCTTAGTCACGAGGAAATCCATGAGCGTAGTAACTAGCGAGGCCAGGTGCCGGCTCGGACCGTCAGAGTAATGACTCCCTCAGGGGTTATAGGACGCCCGTGAAACCCACCAGAGTGGATTCCATGGCTCGGAGGCTTTCCGCTTGGAGTTTCAGTCTCACAAGGCATCGAAGTACAAAACATTAACGAGCTTCCGCTATCAATTAAAATGCGGTGTACATCGTAGTTGTTCATATTCAAAGATACAACCAGAGCATCGTCGTGGGGGTGCTGTACCTCCGCAGGTCTTCATCAGAGAAAGCAAGCTCGTCGATTCGAGCCTTCTTCGGTAGATTTCCCTCCTCACTTGGCCCAGATGATGGAGAGTCGATCGCCGCTATCATGTTGACATTGCCAATGACCGGGGATTCGGCGGAGGAAGCTGGCGGGGTTCAGGTTGACGACCTCCCTCATTCGCTGGCTCAGGTGGCCCTCTGAATCGGTCTAATCTGCCCCGCCGGATTAGACGCTCGATTTCATTCCGGAGCTCCAGTCTCGGTATCATGCCCGTGGTCTCGGTGGAAGCGACAGTACTTGGTCATGTCCCTCCGGGCACCGTTACCTCGGAGGGGAGGAGGCCGAGGAATCTGGTGCTCGATCTCCATCAGAATCTGCCCTCGGCGCAGTGAGAGGGGTATAGCGGTCGAACCTTCGAGCTGGGCTCCGGGTCCGGTCTCGAGGCGGCGGTGGAGGGGCTCCATGGCGGCGAGGTGGGCTAGCTCGGCGGTAGGCTCGATGCTTGTTGGAGCTTTTCACCTCCTTCTTCTTCTGCTGCTCGGACTGAGCCAACCTTCTCGACTCCTCGACTCTGGCATACTTGTCTGCCAGAGACATCATGTCCGAAAGGTTCTTCGGGTAGTTGACCTCCAGGGCCAAATAAAAGTCTCCTGCCTTTGATACCCCTCCGGCCAAGCGGACATGGCCACCTCGTGATTGAGGTGGTCGACTTCTAGCAGGGCCGTGTTGAAACGGCCGAGGTAGTTCTTCAAGGATTCCCTCTCTCTTTGCTTAACTTCCGAAAGGGAATCAGATCTCCATCGGTGACGACAGCTGTTGACAAATTGGCTGATAAACAGATAGCTCAACTCATCAAAAGAATCAATAGAACCTGGCTTCAGGCTGTTGAACCAGGTTCGAGCAGACCCTCTAAGGGTAGAGGGGAAAGCATGTCATAGAATCACATCTGATGCTCCATGGAATACATGATAGACTTGAAGCTGCAGAGGTGGTCATCGGGATCAGTAGATCCATGGTAGGGCTCGATGGTAGGGAGCTTGACATGAGGGGGAATCACTTCCCTTATGATCCCCTCGGTGAAGGGATGCCTGATCCGTCTTTGGCTGGGACAGAGGAGCCTGCCTGATGGCGTCTAACTCCTGACGCCATTCCCATCGCATCTCCTGCATTTGCCGCCTGATTCCCTCATCCAAAGTGACAGGAGGGGTCGGGTGACGGGATGGCGGTAGCTGTGTCGAATCTTAGGAAGACACCGAGGAGTGGGAGCAAGCTCGATGGGATCTGAGCGGGCTCCCTTCTCTGGCCTGGTGGGGCATTGGCTTCGCCCCTGCAGGTCGGTGAAGGTAATCCGCTGCCCCGAGCGGATTAGAGGGAAGAGTTGCTGGAGGAATGGGGGCGACCTCTTCTTCATGGAGTGGCGGAACAGGAGCCGCCGGGTGGGGAATCCTTTGAGCTCTTTGAACGAGCTGGGTTAGGGCCTGGACTTGCTGAACCATAGCGGCGAACTGGTCCAGGGTCACCACCGGAGCTGACGGTGAAGGGGTTTCAGCTGGTAGTGGTAGCAAGGGCTCGGCGCCGTTGGTTGGATCGTCTGCATCTGGCCTCTGAGACGTAGCCTGATCCTGAGTCTGAGAGGCGGCTCTCTTCCGGTTGGCCATTAGAGGATTTTTCTTCCAATCTGGGTCCTTGTCTCCTAGAATACAAGTTTACGGGACTTGCAACCCTTCATCTAGCGCCAATCTGTTGCCGCGAAAATCCGTTCTCTGACTCGGGTGCTGTTGGGGCTTCGAATCTGGGCTCATCTCCTGGCCAGGACCTGCAAAATAGTCCTCGAGCAGAGGGTGGTTTGGGGGTGCCCTCTGCGGAAGACCCTCTGATGCCCAAGTCAGTGGAGATTCACAGCAAGCAGACAATGAGGAGAAGGATCCCGAGGAAGAGTTCCTCTAAGGGTGGTGCTAGGAGCTCTGTTTGAGCTCTAATGGAGTTTTTCTCAGAGTGTGAGTGAGTGAAGGAGTGGTGTCTTGAGTGTATAAAATGCCATACCTGAGGAGATCTGAGGCTGTGATATTTATAGGTGATCACCTGATTCCTTTGACACGTCACAGAGGGTCTGAAAGTTGTTGGGATTCGAAGCTGATTCGAATCAAGCTGTTACAGGGCCGGTCGAATCCGTATCCGGTTGGTTAGAGGATCAACGGCCAGGAAGAACAGACGGTGCTTCAATATTCAGCAACTACATAGGCTCTAAGCCATTTCTGGTAGCGTAGGCACGATTTCCTATTTAGAATCTTGTTAATTTAAGTGCGTTCCGCAGAGGTGCTTGAGTACCTCGGTCGAGCCGAGGTATAGAAGATGGTCGAATCTGCCGAAGTATGGTGAGACTCAATTTACTGAGGTATGAGATAGTTCGGCTTTCTTGAGACACAGAATGGCTCGGCTATCCGAGGTATAACGAGGCTTGGCCTACCAGAGCACAGATGGTTCGGTGGCGATAGCTCGGCCTGTGAGGGTATGATAATAGCTCGATCAGCCGAGGTATAATAATAGTTCGGCCAACTGATAATAGTTCGATCAGCTGAGGTATAATAATAGTTCGACCAACTGATACACGAAAGCTGTTTGGAGGGGGTAGCCTACTCATTACTGCCTTTCGGATGTGACAGCTATGCGACTGGGTGTACGGGCTAGCCTTAGCCCGATGTCTTGAATTGCATGAATATTAATGTAATGATATTTTTATCCCTCGTCACCTTGCAACCTGGCTATAAATTCCTCTCTTTTTTCGTAATAATCATGGGAAGATCCTAATAAAGAGGCACCAAGGCCGGGCCAGGACACCCAGCCAAACCAAGGCGTCTATTTGATGCATGCATTCGCTCGATCTGTGTGCCATAAGAATATAAGCGCAAGGCTAGTTGGATGCTTGGTTGCCGAGCCAGTGAAGTATGGTCTCAGAAAATAGTGTGTACCATAAGAGGGTACCAAAGAACACTTCTCAAGCAATCAAATTTTTCCTGAGAGCTTCTTGATTTTTTTTCCTGTCTTTTTTTTTTTTTGGAACAATGCTAACATAGAAATCTTATTGTAACTCGTCCCTTCGTAGGTTGAATCATTCTTTTCTTGGAACGTTGCATAATGTCAGTACAGAAGGAGCAAGAGGAAAGACCCAAATTGGCTGAGTGAAGTTGTGTGGAGAGATTTCTGAGTTATTGTAGCATCGCCTTGACATCGATAGTGAACAGCGATCTACTTTAGATGTGATGGAGATTTAATTAATTGTTCATCTTGCGGCTCGATCAGAAGTCTGACATTTCTAATCGGAGGCACGGTTTCTCCGAAAATTTTGTTAGTTCCTCACAGGCCAATGGTTGATACCAAGTGCAGTTGTATTTCACGTTCCGTACATGGGAAACAAAAAAAACTATCATGCATATAATTTCTCTTTTTATTCAACAAGTCTGCATGTCCTCAATGCGGTAGCAGAGATGTGAGGAGCATGAACACCTACTAGACCAAATTATCACAACCCCACAGCGAAAGAGCAGGAATTAGCACAAAGATCTGGCATGATGCTACTGACATGATGGCATAATTGATGAAAAATGTCCCTGGGCTCCATGCCTAGTTCCCGATTTTCCAACCTAACAATGGCAACGATCGGTTGACTGTAGGATGGCAGACCATGAGTTGGCCCGCCATTGCCGGAGAAGACAGCAGGAAGAAGAGAGGAGATAGCGTTAACTTAGTCATGGTCTGAGATTCCATGGAGGACTAACTAAAATCTCGCTGTGGTGGCTTACCATCTTCGCCTATCAATACACATACACAAATTCACAGGAAGAGATAGAGAGAGAGAGAGAGAAGGAGGAGGTCAAAATTTGTGCAGTCACAAAAGGGAGATGAAGTGGAGAAATCCTTCTATACAGCATATCTAAAGAAACAGAGAAACTGAAACTGTTTGCCTGCAAAGCAGCAAATCATCCAGGGTTTGCTTCACCTTTTCGAACCAGGATAAAGAAATGAGAGCACACAACTAGGTAGATCCACAAGAATAATTCAATCCACATCAAAATAAATTCATCACAATTAAGAGCAGAGAATTAGTTAAAAAAGAGAGTCAGCCATTAAAAAAAAAACAACAACAAAAACACAACGGACAACATAAATTTGAATGAGGATGCATATGAACTAGCCTAGTATATACATATAAGCATTGCATATATGTTGGGTGTGTGTAAATATTGCCTACGTCCATATATCTCTCTGTTATACGCAAACACTTAGCATGGCTGTGAGTTCGCATAAGTGCATGTCTCACTTCCTTACTAAAGATACACTCATCTTTTAGTAAATACATCCCTCCATGGTCGCTCTATGATAGATGATTGAGAAAAAAAAAAAAAACACAGACTAGAGCAGTGAGCGTGTCTATAAAGTTGACACTAGATAATTTTAATCAATGCGATTACAGATATTCTAAGGTAGTGTTTGAAATAGGGGATAAGAAGGAATATCAAGGGGATATCCCTTCTTATTCCCAAAAGCCATAACTATAAGGGATAGCTGGAAATAAAGTTAACCAAAGGGATAATCCATGGTTGGTTAACCATAGGATATCCCTTCAATTTATTCCTTAGAAAATATAGGGATAGCTGGTTATTCCTCCAAATAAGAGTAAAAAAAGTTATCCTATGGATTTATCTTTTTGCATTTGATATGATCAATGGGATAGCCAAGGGATATGCTTAGGGATAGCCAGGGGACAAACTCTATCCCGTACAGTTATCCATGGATAATATTTTTTCTATCAAACACTACCTACATGTTTCTTCTTTTTTTGTTGCAACAAAGGAGGATAAATTAACAAGAGAGAAGCGAGAAAATAAAAGCGCACACAAGGTATGTATATGGTTGGGTTAATAGACTTATGTCCACACTAGTAGCGAATGCAAGTTCGATAATGATAACATATTGAAAATTATAAGTATTGTCTACTCTTATAAACTCACTCTCACAAATTTCAGACACACATATATCTAACAAAACTAAAATACCCTTTTTGGACTCGTATCTCTCTCTATATTTAATTTACAAAGAGTTACATGTGCTTAAATAGGAAAGAGTTCTGTCATGTCCTACATAAATTAAAAGTTATGTCCCATACATATTAGGTTTATAAACCAAAGAGAAACTTTAACAAATCTTCACTACTAAATTAACCATTTTGAAGCTTCATCATCTTTGATACCATGCCCCCACGGGCATCGATCTCTACAATTTTCAATCAAATTCAAGCAATGTTTGAACTTATATCTTAAAATTGACTCAGCTATCATAGCTTTAGGGTTTTCGGTTACAGCTATTTTCTGAACTCCAATAATACTTATAGCGATGATTTCTATATTTTTATATATCAAGTCTAATTAGTAGAGCCTTTCATCTACCTCAATATCTATTTTACAGCCTACCAATTTGTCTTTCTAGGAATACTTATACACTTGTTGATCATATTAATAGCATGTAAAATATTTGGTCGAGTATAAACCATTGAATGCAATAAATTGTCCTCATCGAAGTCATCAAGGACTTCACTCCTAGCTCTAAGACTACTTGTTGTTATAAAAGAGATTAACAGAGGAAAAGAAAGAAAACAAGAGCACACAATGATAGACTTAATTTAAATATATTGATCCCTATCAGATATGCGGAAATATGGGACCAATATATTTATCATGAAAATAAAGCATGTCAAGATCGATAAATACCTCAGCCATTACTGTTGATTTTTCTTCTAGATGAGGGTAAGGCTCTTCCATACCTTGTGGTCTCTCTCAGTGATGGTGTAAACTTTCTCAATGAGACAAGGTGCAGGGACCTTCCATTTTATAATCTTTTATGCCTTATCTGTCCATCACAGAGGGCGCTACTTTAAACGGATATGGTTGAGAGATTCTTATCTTAATGTGAATTCAAATTCAAAATTTGAATTTACGTAATCCCTCGATATCGAATATAGGACCACCTTAATCCACCTTAATCATATCTAACCGATACGCTTAATGGAGAAAAACCATCATTCTTTCACTTGGTCTGTATATTCTATTACTATAGTAAGAAACCGAATACATGAATCATGGCAATAAGTCCTCTTAAAATCGAGTATTATTTACCATGTATTACAATGTATTATATTTTTCAAACATAAACCCATATAACTTAATGAATAAACCCCATGTTTATTTTAGGTCCAACTTAATGATGCTTATCACAAATAAATGTGTACACTAAATAACTGAATGTGAAAAACATTACAACCATAAAAGAGTTTCATTGTACAAGTAGTTGTTCATGCAACTAAATTATATCATGGAACCAACTCCCATTCATACCACATGATCCTTAAAATTCTTAATTGGCATGCCTTTAGTCAAGGATCAGCTATCATCAATTCAGTGCTAACATATTCTATGACCACTTTGTTTTCTTTAACACGTTCTCTTATGACTAAATACTTAATGTCGATATGTTTACTTCGACTACCACTCTTGTGGTTTTTAGCCAAAAAAATATAGCAACTGAATTGTCATAGTACAATTTAATTGGCCCAACAATAGAATCAACAATTCTAAGCTCTGAGATGAAACTCTTCAATCATACACGTGCGATATAGCCTCAAAACAAGCTTGCATAATAGAGGTAGCAGTCAGCTATGTACCTCATAACCTTTTAGCAGCTCTCAAGTGGTATAAACCTAGATTACTCTGATATTTCCTTAACATCCCAACTGCAAATGCTATGTCGGGCCTTGTACAGACCTGAGCATACATCAAGCTACCAACAACTGAAGCATATGGAGTATTTTTCATTTCCTCCCTCTCAAAGTCATTCCTTGGGCACTTATTCAAATTGAATCTATCACCCTTGACTATGGGAGCTATACTCGGTGAACAATTTTTCATCCGAAATCTCTCTAAAATTTTGTTAATATAGGTTTCTTGAGATAGACCTAAAACACCTCGAAGTCTGTCTCTCTGAATTTTAATGCCAATGACATAAGAGGCATCACCCATATCTTTCATGTCAAAATTCTCAGAGAGAAATTGTTTTACCTCATGTAACATACCTTTATCATTGGTTGCAAGTAAAATATCGTCTACATATAGGATCAGAAAATAAATTTTGCTTCCATGACCTTTTGGTATATACATTGATCCATGATGTTCTCTACAAATCTAAATGAAGAAATCACATCATGAAATTTTAAGTACCATTGTCGAGAGGCTTGCTTCAATCCATATATAGATCTCTTAAGCTTGCATACTAATTGCTCATTATCACTAGCGGAAAAACCTTTAGGTTGTTTTGTATAAACCTCTTCCTCTAGATCTCCATTGAGAAATGCAGTTTTCACATCCATTTGTTGCAACTCTAAATCAAAATGTGCAACAAGTGCCATGATAATGCGGAAGGAATCTTTCTTAGATATAGAAGAAAATGTCTCCTTGTAATCAATTCCCTCCTTGAGTGAATCCCTTGGTAACGAGTCTTGCCTTATATCGCTCAATATTGCCTAACGAGTCTTTCTTGGTCTTAAAGACCCATTTACAGCCAACGGCTTTTGCTCCATCAGGTAACTCAACAAGATCCCTGACTCTATTAACTGCCATAGAATTCATCTCATCTTTCATAGCATCATACCATAAATTGAATTCCTTACAATTCATGGCTTGTGAAAATGTTTCAGGATCATTTTCAGGATCATTTTCAGCTCTAATATTATAGTCCGACTCTTGAAGACACACAATATAGTCACTAGAAATTGCTGATTTCTTTTCTCTTGTAGATCTTCTTAATGTTGTAACAACCTCCTCTGGAGGAGTTGATTGTTCAACTATCTCTGGTAACTCATGAGAGACTGGATCTACTAGTTTATTATCAGTAAATTATGAAATTTCAACGACTGGTTGTATAATGCCGTTTGATCTTGAGGGGCACTATGAACGATAATCAGTCTATCACTTGAAGTGGAAGGTTGAGCATCAGAATGTTTCCTTTCAGGAATCATGCTCTACAATTGATCACTCCCACTGATCAAGTCATTCTTAAGAAATTTGGCATTTCTTGATTCCACAATCCTAGTTATATGAGATGGACAGTAAAATCTATATCCCTTGGACCTCTCGGCATATCCAACAAAATACCCACTAATGGTCCTAGGGTCAGCTTTTTCTCTTGTGGATTGTATACCCTCACTTCATGGGCATCTCCATACGCGTACATGTCGCAAACTTGGTTTCCAACTTTTAAATAACTCAAATGGCGTTTTAGAAACAGCCTTGGTTGGAACCTAATTTAATATGTACACAACCGTCTTGAGAGCTTCTGTCCACAAGGACTTAGGTAGTTTGGAGCTGCTAATCATGCTCCTCACCATGTCCATCAATGTTCGGTTCCTTCTTTCTATACACCATTCTGATCAGGTGAGCTAGGTAAACTGTATTGGGAAACAATCCCATGTTCTTAAAGGAACTTCGCAAATGGACCAGGCATTTGTCTATCCTCTGTGTATCTCCCATAATACTCACCTCCTCTATCAGATCTCACAATTTTGATTTATTTTTCACATTGTGTCTCTACTTCTGCCTTGAATACCTTAAAGGCATCTAATGCTTCGTTCTTATTATGGAGCAAGTAGAGATACATAAATCATGAGTACTCATCAATGAAGCAGATAAAGTATTTCAGACTATGAAAATCCATATCCGGACAACAAATGTCCGTGTGTATGATCTCTAATAGGTCTGAACTCATCTTGGCACCTTTCTTTGACTTATTGGTCTGCTTGCCCTTAGTATCAAAGTCAGTGAAGTCCAAAGTATTGAGTACTCCTTCATTCACTAACCTCTTGATTCTATTTATGGAGATATGTCCTAATCTCCGATGCCACAACATAGAAAAGTTATCATTTACAACACATCTTTTTATGCCAGCCCTAACATGCATCACATCATGAGTGGTATTATTTTGCAAATTAATATTGAAAAGACCATCAGACAAAGTACCATTCCCAACAAGTTCAGATTTATAATATAAACTGGAAGAAGTATCTAAAAAGTTGAAGGAATAACCCAAAGGTATAAGTCTTGAAACTGAAATTAAATTCCTAGAAAAACTAGGTACATAAAAGGTCCTTTCCAAAATTAAAATAAAACCACTACTAAAAACTAAAGTGCATGTCCCTATAGCTTTCACATGTGAGCGCATCTTGTTTCCTGAAGAGATATACAGCTCACTTCCTACTGGCTTCCTTAGATTTTGCATACCCTACAAAGTATTGCAAATGTGGAAGAATCAATCCACCATGTGTTATAAATAACATCAGGCATATTATATTCATAAATGACAAGAGCTTTGACTGAAGTACTGAATTGCTCATCAAATGCCTTTAGTAGCTTCCTGACATTCTCATGCTTATCGACTAAACCACGTATACCAACAGAAATTTTTGTCTTTATGAATATTACACTCAGGCGATTAGATCGCTCCCAACGTTCATAAATCCCAATCTCACTAGGAGTGCTGGTCTGAGTTACTGAAGTGGTTCATCTTTCCTTATAGCATAATCAATGTCCATCCAGCCCAGATGAAGGAGAATTCTCTCCTTCCAAACCTTATAGTTATTACTCCTCAATTCAGGTATGTCACATTTATATCAAGAAATTTACACGTTGCATAACTGCAAGATTTAAACATACATGCTTATTATCAAAAATTAAGGCTAATAAAATGCTTTACCAATGTAAATCATGCATTTAGAAACCAGTGAATCTACTGACATAAAACTTACCTGTGGGCTAAAACTCTAATTCAATTAGATTCACTTAAGTATATATGATAAAACTATTAAATTATGTTCCTTCTTTCTAATTCCTGTGGGTAGATTAGAAAATATAATTTGATATTTTATCTTAATTAATTATATAAATAGTGAATCTGCTGACATAAAACTTGCCTGTGGACTAAAGCTTTAATTCAATTAGATTCACTTAAGTCTGTACGATAAAACTATCAAATTATGTTCCTTCTTTCTAATTTGTGGGTAGATTAGAAAAATATAATTTGATATTTTATCTTAATTAATTATATAAATAGTGAATCTGCTGACATAAAACTTGCCTATGGGCTAAAGCTTTAATTCAATTAAATTCACTTAAGTCTGTATGATAAAACTATCAAATTATGTTCCTTCTTTCTAATTCCTATGGATAAATTAGAAAAATATAATTTGATATTTTATTTTAATTAATTATATAAATAGTAAATCTGCTACATAAAACTTGCCTGTGGGCTAAAGCTTTAATTCAATTAGATTCACTTAAGTCTGTATGATAAAACTATCAAATTATGTTCCTTCTTTCTAATTCTTATGGGTAGATTAGAAAAATATAATTTAATATTTTATCCTAATTAATTATATAAATATAACAAAATTTCATGTGAAATAAATTTTATTATATCCATATAATTAATTACAATTAATGTCTATTATTTATGTGATTTATTAACTTTATTATATAATTTTATAATTAAGGATACTGTGGCTATTCCTTAATTATTCAATTATATTATCACTTAGACATTATTTAAATTCTATGTTCAATTATGTCACTTAAGATGCATGCATAATTCACAAAATTTATACACACAAATTCTAAATATAATTGAACATAAATAGGCCAGGCCAATGGCCCAACCACTTAATGAACGAGCCGGCAGCTCGTCATTCTCACCCAATTCCAATAGTTTAATTTAACCAAAAAATCTCTCAATCTCCTTAAAATTTTTTCAAATCAGATATGATGTAACCCAAATTGCTGTAACCCAACATGCTGCAGTTCAGACTGGATGCATGGCCCAGCCTTGTGGCTGGCTCAAACTGGGCGCACGGCCCAGCCTAGCTGCTAGCCCAGACCACTGGGCCAGCCAGGCACTAGGCCAGCACCGGCTGGGCCCAGGCGCCTAGCCCAAGCCGCTGGCCCAGCCAGTAGCTAGGTAGCCTGGCGCTGGCCAGCGCCAGCGCTTGACGTTGGTAGGCAGCCAGCGCTCGCTGCCATTTTTTTAAATTCTAAATGCTTTTTTTTTTAATTCTGTTTGACCAGACGTCTTCCATAAAAAAGTATCTTTCATCCATCCTCATTCGGTGCACATATCCGAAGCAAGGAAACCCACGCTTCCTTTTCTTATGGTGATTTGATCGTGAGATATTTGGATTTATCTTTTATTTAAACTAAATCAAAAGGGTGAGCGAACAGATAAGTGCATACTTAATGGCATAAATCTTACTGATTAATCTCTTAAATAAAACTAAATTAAATCAACTGAATATTAAGAGTTTATCAGATCTAATGCCCTTTCAGATGATTCTTGATGACCTATTAACTCTCCCGGTACGCAGGTAGTTGGGTCAAACGCACCAAGGTATTACATCAGCCTCTCTTATTGGTACGTCCCTAATATCCCTATCGTACGTCCGTTGGGTGAAATAATATAGGGTACTACCAGTAGCCTCCCCTTTGGACTATCCCTAAACGAGATAAATAGAGATCAAGAACGCCTTGCCCCTCTTTATCAAATAAATGATATAAAGATTGTTTCACAGGGATTTTATCAGATCTGTATATTAATGAAACAATCGTAATAATCAAGGCAGAAGTATTTTATACGCTATGATACCAAATGATAGACTTAATTTAAATATATTGATCCCTATCAGATATGCGAAAATATGGACCAATATATTTATCATGAAATAAAGCATGTCAAGATCGGTAAATATCTCCAGCCATTGTTGATTTTCTTCCAGATGAGGGTAAGGCTTTTCCACACCTTATGGTCTCTCTCAGCGATGGTGTAAACTTTCTCAATGAGACCAGGCGCAGGGATCTTCCCGTTTTATAATCTTTATGCCTTATCTGTCTATCACAGAGGGCGCCGCTTTAAACGGATATGTTGAGGGATTCTTATCTTAATGTGAATTCAAATTCAAAATTTGAATTCACGTAATCCCTCGATATCGGAATATAGGATTACCTTAATCCATCTTAATCGTATCTAACTGATACGCTTAATGGAGAAAAACCAACACACAAGTTTTATATGTTGTTTGGTTAATTGACTATATTCAAATCAGCAATAATGATGCAAGTCCTATATTGAAAACATATAGAAAATTATAAGTAATTTCTGTTCTTACAAACTTCTCTCATAAATCATAGACCTATGTACACTAAATAAAACTAGAGTAATCTTTGAATTCATATCTCTCTGTGTTTCATTTACAAAGACTACACATACTTAAATAGAGAAGGGTTGTACCGTATTCTATAAAAATTAGGAGCTATATCTTGCATGTATTGAGCTTGTAAACTCTCAATGCTTTCGAATAAATATTTTATATAACTATTTATATACAACGCATGTAATTTTGTAGGAAAAATTAACAAAAGAAGCAAAGTTTCACTTACACCCCACTTGTTTGGAAATTTTCAGTTAGATCCTTTGGTTGCATATATTACTCTATATAAAGGGTCCTGGCATGACTTATATATCTTATTAATTTTAAAGCAATCAGGTTGTATCCCAGTGGTTGCACTCCCTCATTTAGAGGATCTTGAGAGATTTTCGTATGTGTTAGCGTAATTCTCACATCATTCCTTTTTTTTTTTTTTTTAAATGATAACAGCTTCACTGCCATTCCAAAGCATAAGTAACTAAATAAATAGAACATGAACTATGAAGGCTCTACCCCCTTCTTCTCTCCTTTGTGCCTCTGCGTTACATAGCAACAAAAATTTGGTAATCGATATCTTTCCTTCCTCATTCATTTTTTTTGGATTATTGGGGGAAGCAAGATAACCCATTTGAAAACCTTAAGCTTCCAGATAAGTAACTTACCAATATGGTCCCAGTTTCCGTAGTAGAATAGAATCCACAAGACCACATTTGGGTATATCTCACATCCATATCAACTCATGGAATATATCTCCACATATGATTGTCATTGATGGTTTTCCTTTCGTGTACTGCAGCCAATTCAAGAATTTGGATGATAGCATTAACGACATGAGTTACCATCTTGTTAGGTGTAAGAGTGACAGCAGGTTCAGGGTTCCAGACATGCTGCGCAAAACAAGGCCTTCGGTCCCCATGCACTTATCCCTGAAAGGAAGCCCAATGGAGATGCACACAAGAAACTAGAGGTGCCATCTCCTGGTTGGTAGGACGGTAAGCCAACAAAGAGAACAAGAGGAGACAGTTGGAAACACAGAGCACCCCTTTCTGTGCTCCCTCGCTACCTGCACTTCCTCCCAAGGGACACACTTGATCCCCCCTGACAAACTTCCCTCCTACTGGCATGTGGCTGTGGGCCAAATCTCCAAGCATAGCAGGGGATGTCTTCATCCCTTTCTGACGACAGAATGCAAGGCGACCAGCCCATGTTTACGTTGTTTTCTCCTTGCCCCTTCTCATTACAAAACTCCTTGAGACCTACCACTCAAGTAAACGCTTCATGGACGCTTGTCAGAAACATGCCTTGCGTTAATTCTTCCCTTTGCTCAATGTTGGGTCTGGAAGCGCAATTTATATGGTTTTGGGTATATCAACATTTCAGTGGTCCGCACATTGTCCTTCGGAATTGCTAATTAGTGGAGTAAGCTGATGATCGAGCTTCCTCTGGTCATGGATGTAAGAGTTTAGGATTACATGGTGAATTTTAAGACATTAAATAATAATTAAAATTCAGCATTATAACTGTTTGTATCATCTTTGATTCATATAGAAGTTGTAGACAGTATGTGGCTTAAATCTTTATTTTTATTGCTCTTCCAACAGATGATATTTCAAACTAAATGCAGATGATATGAGAAGACTTAACTTATTTATAATGAAACACTAATAAATTCTTTCATCATGGATCATCGTTGGATTTCAGGCCCACACATATCGCTTATCTAAAATCTAAAATACCCAACAAAAGGTGAGTACAAATAATGTAGTTCATATAACAAAAGTGAGATAATCATGTATAATTTTGCAGATCGAATATCAATAACAATTAATAGTAGCTCACATGTAAGAAATTTTTAGCAATAAAACATACGGAACAGCAATAAACTCTATGGGCTGACAAGAGCCACCAATTTCCACCGGAAAGCAGGGTGTAAAAATCCTTTCATAGATGAATTATGTAATATTAACATGCAAAATTGCTAGGATTTTGCATTGATTTATATAAAAAAAGTTCTATGTACATGAGTTCACCAGCTTTGATTTCAAGTAATATTTCCTGAAATTGCTTCTCGCTCTGTTACCCATGAAAGCTTTTGTTTCCTGCACCATAGACTCTACTTCCACAGTGCGTAATTATCGAACATCAGCTTTCCACAAAGGTAGAATCATTTTTGTCGGGACTATTTCTAGCTTTCTTTTAGAATAACATTAATCGGTCATCATGACCAACACCCGTATCTCTTTTTCAATTCATGCTGAGATCATATGGATTTTTTTTTTTTTTTTTGAATCTTTGGATGCAGTGTTCCAACTTGCCGGCCTTGTTTGTGGACACCTTACACGGACAAGCTTCTCGCAGATTGAACGTGGATTTCATTTCCAGTGGTCCCCATTTCCAGTGAATTTATTTGAGATTCCCAACATTGTAGAGCAACGTCTCTATCTAGTTTGGTTTCTCAACTAGCAATTGATTGCATAAAACAAAGAGGAGTTCTTTCTTGCACAAGGGGTGTAACGGTCCCGAGTCGGCAGCACTCGCGAATCCATTTCGTTACAAGAAATACATAGAGGACATCCTTATTGGGTAATTTGATCACAACCATGCAGGATTCTAGAGATGGCTCCCATAGATTCAAGAGATGGCTTCATCGATGTAGCACTTTGCTTTGTATGGCATTTAGCTCCTGCACTTTCGGTCGGCCTCTAAGTCCGCAGCACTCGCAAACCTGTTTTGTTACAAGAAAGTAAGACGAATAAGATCCACACCAACTTGGATCATTACAGTTCAAAAGAAATTTAATTGGTATTTGTCCATCTTTCTTACTGATTATAAACATACAATCAATTCTCAATTTTTCGATGTGAAACTATTAAGAGAGTCATCACAAGGTGACTCTGTGTAAGCTAACTTCGTTAACCTAAGGACAACTTTATATATCAAATGTCTCTATTTTCCATTAGGCTGAAAGGATAAGATACAACTCATGATTACAAGAAGGCTATGGACGAGGCACGTTTCCAAATGCTTGGGCTCAACCCGCATGAGTTTGATAAGAGTTTAACTGAAGGGCATTAACATCGGAATGACACCATGAACCCACCAAACTGATGTGGCCCACCGAGGTCAAGATGTAGGCCAAATAACATCAGTAAATTGCAATTGAATTAACCACATCTGACTTGTTCCATCAAATGGCGTGCCTTGAACCATAACAAATTCCAACGTTGAGAAATTTCTTACTAGTTGTTCAAACGGTCAACTATATATAAAGAGTGATTCCTTTTACTTAAAACTTACTCCAACAAGAAGTACAAGAAACCTTTTTTCTTTCCTTGAAGAACTCCACATCTACAAAGCCTTGTGTGACTTTACATGAGAAGATAAAATCAAAAAGAAAAAACAAACAGAAAAAAAAAAAAAAACACAGCATTGCTATTCCCATTGGATTATTCTTCATTTCTCTTGGTTTTCTCTAGCCGTGCTCTTCCTCATCCATTACGAAGCCTGCCCCTGATAGAGCACAAGCAAAAATCAGAAGCCAATCCTCTGGAATCGGCCCATACTAGTTTCTATAGCATATAATCGTTGAGTTTGGTAACAGGAAAACAGAGAAAACGAACTATTATAGTGTATTACCACACTTACAATTGATTTTTTGCAGTGAAGAATTGCATCATAGATTGAGCTATCAGCATTTCCACAGTGCCACTCTATGCTCGGAAAAGCAGTAGTCATCCTTGAAGGATTTCCGGCTTTATCCCTGCAGCTCCTCACCGACTTCGGAGAAGCCAAGCTCAACCCTCTGACCTTCTTGTACAAGGGCATGAGGAAGCACAGGTACTTCCATAAAATTTTCTTCGGAGACTTGGTACAATTCCTCAAGAAAGGTGACTTAAACTTGCCACTTCTTGAAGCAGCGCTCTTGGATGAACTTGCGCTCATTGAAACTGGTGTGCTCTGTGCTGAATGGAAGAGAGGGGAAGAGTTTGAGGAAACGGGCCTGCTTGGAACTGCGTAGAAGTACTGTGACTGGAGTCGATTGCTCCGAGAGAGCAGTGCTTTCGATGAGTCCAGCGATTTGGATCTGCTAAAATTGGAGCCTGAGGACTCACAGCCCACTTCACTCTGAGGTGGTGGTGCGCTGATCAGTTGCAGTGGGAGAAGGTGGCCATCAGAAAACATCTGGTCTGCATGGGCTAAGACCGGAGACTGGGTGCTCGAGAGATTGAAATGGAAGTCATTGGCATCATTCGTCCAACGCATCGAAAAGAAATCAGGATCCATTTCGATGAAGGAGCTGCCATCAAAGGAATGGCGAGAGCTGCTATCAAGGGATTCAAAAGAAGGCTTGAGGTTGATCGACCACCCATAAGAGAAACTATCACAAAGGAGCTGCTGAGAGGCCTCCATGAGGTGGCGAAATTGAAGGTTGGGAGCTTAGGAAGGCTCTGGGGATGATGAGGAAGAACGAGAGGGGGAGATATAATATGGCCTGGGGAATGAGGAGAGGAGTAAATGCGTCATTGAGCCTGTTGATTTATTAAATGACCATGATACCCCTGCTCCTTTAGCAAATGGTGAAATCTTCTAGGGAATGTCCCACATCTCTTCCCGACCGAAAAGCCAAGAGCATATAATTATGTTAGGAAATGTTTCATAAATAAGACATGCCTAAGTTTGCTTTTACTTTTTAATGATTTTTTTGTTCAGCTTGTCGGCTGATATTAAAAAAAAATTAGAAGAGGCAAACTAGAGATAGATCTAATTTTTGATATATTTTTATACAAAGTGAGTATCCTATAATTTGAACTCATGTCACTGCACTTGCCAACCGTTTTAACCATTGCATCAATTAATAGCCCGAAGCTAGGAGGGATTGCAACATGTTTAGCCATGATGTTGGAATAAAATTTAGTCCACTACCAACAATTTTATCGCACACTCTTCTAGTTGTCTACTGATATTTTTCAAAAATCATTAGGGAGGGGTCTCTTTTAAGCCATTAGTTGAACCATACATACCTTTAACTCTAATTCTCTATGGGTAGTTCATTTGATATTTGTGTGGATTGAACAAGAGAATAAACAAAGGAATTCAATTCTGTCATCATACTCCGCAATTATCCATGAAAAAGCTTATACTAAAGCACAATATTCAGATTATTTGGCCAAACTTTGCTAGCCAAATGATGTCTTCTTTTATGGCCTAATGTTTTTGGTTGGTGAGACAAGGTTGGATCAATGGGCTTATCATCAGTCTCAACCAATGCATTAAGGGACGATCATTTGTATTATTAGTACAATTTTCAGAGGTGATACGCATTAAGAGACAATCTCAGATACTTATTAGAAGTTAATTAAGATTGCTGGGGCACAAAAGCATATTGACACTATTGCATGCCCATAATCATGGGCTAGTAATCAAAACAATTCCGAAGTGAAAGATAACAGCTGATTTCTTTTATTAAAGATGATAAATATTAGATACTTTGTAGGCCCGGATTTTTTTTTTTTTAATTTTTTGATCATTCAATTTGGTGCAACAATAAAGGACAGCAACCGCCTAGATTCCCCTATTTTATTCCCTTTTCTTAAAGGGGTGGACAGGTCGGAATTAAATAATTCATCGTCAACATTCATGCTGTCTGAATACGCTTCCAGCAACGAAAGATTCAAGCCTTGATTTATTAATGTCATCTCAAGGCAAGGTTTGGGCATCTTAATTGGTTTGCTCCCTTGAGAAGTTTGCTCCCTCCAAGGATCCGAGTGGGATGGCACGAAATGTGGCAGTAGAACGCTGCGGATGGCACGCGTAACGAGGATGTTATCTTTGTGAAGGCCTTAAAAAAATACATGTTGCATGGCAAGTTGTGTCATGGGTGAGGATGTGGATTGATAGCATTCACAATGATATCAGCATGACAGAGAAGAAATAATAATTAATTGACACTATTTGGAGCATGAAGCATATCAGGGCATCCAATCTCCAGCTGAAGAATTATTTACAAGAGCGTTGAAATGGTCACATGGAGTTGCCGGAGATCTCCAACTCCGACGATGTTTCCCCATATAATGAGTCTTGGGGCGTTCCTTTAGCTTATGAACAATTTAAAGCTAGCTCGTGAAGGCCACTGCTTATAATCAGCAATTTTTTAGTTGGATTGATTCATACTGCGTTAAAAAAATTCCTTTCCAATGATCTGAAAGAATGTAAAGTACCCTGAATTCATGCTACTAAACATACACGTGGGATGCATGCATAGGGCGTCAATGCACAACTCATTAGAGAATGGAAAGCAATGAATGAAACATAACGTAGGCACGCACAACGCGGATAGAGTACAGCCCCAGAACTCTATGCGTCGTATGTGCAACCGTATACCTTTTCTAATGTGATTTTCTTAAGCAACAACCCGATAAAAGTGGCAATATTTGACCTGTTTAACTTGATTCAATCCATTGTAAAGCAGTTTAAGTTATCTATTCAATAAAACAGTTAGATTTAGCTTTGGATTTTGGGCTGATTTAATACATTGTTGACAATGATGGATTTTTAATTTGATCCGGCGCAACTCAGGTTTTGCCACCCTCCTCACAGTCACGGGATGACTCCTAAAATATTCCCTAACAGATGGGAACAGATTTTATCTCTAAGAATTTGCTCATTCTCACTGATGGCTCTGGAACTAACGAGAACACAAGATTGTTGGATCTGACTGGAACTAGATTAGGTTTGAATCAGAAGGGAAATGTTTTAATTAGAGTTGGCATGAAGTTGTAGCCAATGGAAGATATCGCATGCGAGCGCTGCAGGCGAGCCACTGATAAAGAACGAGTACTCTCAATCAAGTTTGATTGAGAAAGTAGTTGGCAAATAAGAGTGTAGCCTAAATTAGAAGTCTGCCCTTTTAACTACAGCTAGAGCTAGAGAAGTTTAAATGAAAAGATCGGCAAATATGAGTGTAGCCTAAATTGCAGCTTTCAAACAACAAAGTGACAGGAGGCTATAGAACTGAAACAAGATCAGAAACCAAAACTAGACACAACAATGATGGACATAATTCAGTAATATAGTAATATGCCTCAAGGGTTCTAATTCAGCAGTCTTTGTTTCCCCATGAAAATTATTGTAGTGTCAAGTTTGTTTCAGCTTTGCCCCATGACCAAGCTCAGTTGGAAATAAGAATTACAGAAGTTATAGCAGCAAGGAGGGAGGAATGAATACTTGCTTTGCAAGTCCCTCATCACCAAAGGGAAGGAAACCATCCTTGTTACTCCTCACGATGAAGCAGGCAACCACCCTTGTGCTTGCACCAATAGATAAACATGGATTATCATTAGGAAATAAGACTTCTAACAGCCAATGGGAACCATGCCTTGAACTAATTTACCATCTCAACAGTAAACTATTATCGTGTCTCAATCAGTTAGTACTGATCAAACCTTATTCTCACCTAACATTACTGATCAGGTCACCTGCCGTTTTCCTTTTCCACTTGTGCTGCTAAATTGTTGCTCTTATTGTCAAAATGAAAGCCCGTTGGACCAATTTTTCCCATCACCAAAAATCTCAGCACCCAAGGATGTCTCGGCTGTAGCTCTCTCCTCTCCTCATCTACAGTCCTACACACCTGTGTGGTGATATCAGCCATGAGAAATGTCTGAGGCCAACCTTCAAAGTTACAAACAGAGACCCTTTCAGAGTTCAGCAGGTATATGACACTGACAAGGACAACTTAATTAAAATTACATTGCAGTCCAGAAACTTGACATAAAGAGTTGCCACTCGTACATTTCAGAACAACCAATCGGAAATTCTGCTATGCTGTTCCTAGAGTAAATAAATAAAAAAAGAGTACAGCATGCAAGGGCTATGATGAAGCTCATGAAATACGGGACTCTCTGGGCACAAAGCACCTGCATCTTGATTAGTGATTCACAGGAGATGACACGAACAATGATAGAAACAGCAAATGCAGAAAAACCAAGAAGAAATTTAGAAGATGACAAAGGGAAATACTAAAAAATTTCAGGAAAGAAAACAATAGATAAATTAAGTATGGTGTGCCAACTGAACATGCTCTTACACAAGGAGAAAGGTATGGAGGCTGATTCAATGAGAAGGGACAGGATTCAAGTTTCACAAATGAGGAGACTGCTAGCATATCTTTCGAGTCTTGTACATATCATTAAAGTACATAATCATCAGTCTGTTTCTTGATAATCCTCATAAAGAACAATCCACACAAATTCGCTGTCTATTTGCAGTCTTGGTTTCTTCAAGCCACAACCTCCTTCTTCCAAGGATTTCAGTTTATTGTTTATTGCACCAATCTTGGCACTAAGGCTCATTTGTCCCAATGTGCTGCATGTGATGTTTGACCATTTTGCATCAGAGGCAGTTTTGAGGGGATTTGCTATGCCTGCCAAATACTTCTCACTGGCAAAACAGACAACCAATGGGCATCCACAAGCCAACCTCCCGTTCGTTTTTGCCTTTGCCAGTTGTGCTACCTGCAGGATTACTTTAAATGGAAAAAATGTTTAGGACCACGAGGTTATCCATGTTTAGGACCACGTGTATGCCACAAAAAAATCTTTAAGACAATTTTTCCAAGGGCAGAGAACATCTTGATCACATTGACCCTGAAAATAGTTGGAACTTTCAATGAGCAAAAAAAAAAAAAAAAAAGGGACAAAATCTGAGTAAAAATGAGCTAAAAATTAAGAAGAGGGCATAATTTTTTCTCAAAAAAGTAGTATGAACATATCCTTACTCTGTGATTCTTTGGTCATGATCACTAATGTATGCTCTGCTCTCACTTTTCTCATCAACCATGCTTTTTGGGTCTTGCATGTCAACAAAGAGATTCAGCAATTTGATATGCGAAATGGACAATTTGATTCTATAACTTAAAAACACCAATGAGAAAACACTTGTAGGCATGATATTAGGAGCATTACCAAGTGACATGATTGCTTAATACGTGCTTAATCATGAGACACCAAAGTCAATGGTTAAGTTGAATTATGGCATGCTGTACTAGTCAGTACACATGCCTAACACCAGTCAATACACTGCCATATTAGGAATGTCATACCATACCAGTACCGATACCGGGGGCATAGCGATACTCAATATGCCCTGCAATCAATAGTGTTACAATTTTATCGATATGCCTCTTGGCACTGAGACAATGAAGAAAAGCAAGATGGGCGCTAGATCTATGACCTTGAAACAACAAAAGATACTGGAGCTCAAATGAGATAAATTGGTGGGATCAAGGTCTGCAAAACTAGTACTAAGAACTGTATTAGTACATTATTGATTTGGTATGTTATGAGTCAGTATGTTATGATACGCACCCGATACCAAGACAAGGTGCCCATACTTTTCTTATTCTTAGCAATAATATCATTTGGCATTGTGTAGTATGGGTTAGCATCGGTGATATAGAGCAGTTCTACTCAGTTTGATTTACACCAAATTGAAACAAAGTACTGTACTGGGACCTAACCAGTATAGTATGATATGATTGGTAACGGCTTGGTACCACAGATCTTGGTAGGCATTGATGGCTTGATACCTACTATGGGGATTTAATGCTAATACAGTCCCCCTTTTCTTCTCAACAAATCAAGGCCAATCCTACATGTTTTCTTGACAGAATGGTCTATTCCATATGTCAATGAATCACAAGTCTACTAGCGTTAGAAGTTTTCCGATAAAGTGATAATACCTCAACAGGTGGGAGAGTTACAAGTCCTCCAACATGAGCTCTTCTACCATGTTTCCATTGCCTCGGCTACCTGAAAGAGATCATATGCCAACCAACAAAGCCCCTGTTGACATGATTACCCAACCAAACAAAATCCAGTCTTCCCCTATACTGGCCATCGGTGATTGGCCATGTAATGACCCGGACCCGCAAACCCACAAACCCGTTTTATTACAAAAAGCAAGATAGACAAGGTCCACACCAACTTGGGCCACCACAGCCCAAAAAAGGATCCAATTGGTACTTGTCCATCTTACTTAACTGATTATAAACAATTCAATCTTTCCTTAATTTTCTGATGTAGAACTAAAAGGGAGGGTATCACAATCTACCCCCTTACAGAGGCAACGTCCTCGTCACCAGAGGTACAATATCGCATCCATCAGGCAAGCAGGATTCTAGAGGTGGGTCCCACAGGTTCAAAAGATGGCTCCCATATTCTTTAAATGAAAAGACAGTCATTAATTCATTTTATATTCATATACTTAAGTTACAAACATATGGGGGTATTTTCTTTTTATTTCTTCCTCAAGCTCCCAGGTAGCTTCCCGTTCGGTATGGTTGCTCCATTGCACTTTAACATAGGGGATGTTACACCGTCTCAGGACTTGATCCTTGCGATCCACGATGCGCACAGGATGTTCTTCATAGGTCAAATATTTTTTAAGCTGAATTGATTCAAGTTGGTGTGAACCTTGTCCGTCTTGCTTTCTTGTAACGAAACGGGTTCGTGGGTTTGCGGGCTCAGGTCGTTATAATATGATATCAGAGCCATGCACTAGCCAGAAGTGCAGGAGCTAAGTGCCACACAGGGCAAAGTACTACATCCATGGAATAAAAGCCACTTCTTGAACCTGTGGAGCCCACCTTTAGAATCCTGTCTGCTTGATGGATGCGATCTTATGCCTCTGGCGACGAGGATGTTGCCTCTGTAAGGGGGTAGGTTATGATACCCTCCTATTTAGTCCCATATCGAAAAATTGAGGAAAGATTGAATGGTTTATAACTAGTTAAAGGAAGATGGACAAGTACCAATTGGATCCCTTTTTGGGTTGTGGTGGCCCAAGTTGGTGTGGACCTTGTCCGTCTTGCTTTTTTGTAACGAAACGGGTTCGTGGGTTTTGGGACTGGATCGTTACAGGCCAAGTGAAGCTTTTGTTATTTTGCAGACGTGTTGGTCATACAAAAGACAGGTGGAAGATAAGGGCAACTGAGAGGGGTTGTGGAAAGACAAGCAAATAGCAATTTAAACTTTCATAGGGGAATCATCTGGGCATTCAGGCTCAAAACAGGTCCCTAACAATCAAAGTTCCTATTCTGGTGCTATTTGCTGCTAACTACACACACCATATTAAATGAAACCAGTGTGGCACCATAAATTGCCTAGGAAATGACAGGCTTCTGTGTCTGTCTGTGCATGAGAGATTGTGAAAGGGGTGAGGTTTGCAGGGGCAGGTCCGTGCATTAGATCTAGATCACACAACATGTGCCACACCTACCATTGAATATATTTCAGTTTTCAAATGAACAGGAGCCACCTGAAGTCAAAGGCTAGGCATCACTGCAGAATCAGCCGAAAACACAGGTTATATGTTGACAAGTCAGCTGTAATTTGGCAGCCAATAATTATGAAGTACCTTAATCCAAGTTCTAGACAGTTTTTTACCACTTAAATGACAGAAAGGTCATGCACACATTAACTTGTGGTTTAAGCTTTTCACTGAATATCGCATGACAATGCGATAAGGAGCAGCAGAGATGGAACACTGTCAAAAGTTAATGAAGCTGTAGTTTGAAAGATATGAAATGATGTTATAGGAAGTTTGTACATGTACATATTAAATGGTAATATGCTATACTGAAATCCGGTACAGATTTTTTAGTGATTAAGTTGGAGTTATCACAACTTACAAAAAAAATAACTACACCATAGAATCATTCTGTAATCCAATTAAAGACAATTTAATCAAGGATTCTTCCCTAGTGATCTAGGCATGTTGAAATACTTCGTTCATTTGTTATACAGAGAATAAAAAACTGGATTACAGAACAAAATTGACAATGTAGAAAGTGGACATGCAAGTTGAGCATATCAGAGATGCTGAAGTCCAGGTGGACACATGGCACAATTGAGAAGGACGTAGAGAAATGACAACATAAAAGGAAACTGTTGTCGCCAAATCACCCTCCTCGAGTGTCCGTGAGCGTCCGGTCGCTTTCTTTGGCTAGCCAGGAACCTTTCGGCGAGTTCCTCGCGCTTGGGTGCCTGCAAAAAGTCCCAATGACCAGAGATTCCGATGGAGACCCTTCGACACTCAAGTTAGTGCTCTGAGCAATAGCCATGAGCTTGAAGAAGCTCGAAAGTGAGAGAGGCTTAGAGAGGTGCTCTGTGTGAGCGTACAAGCGTTTGGGAGTGATTGTAAGTTGTTGTGGTTGAGTTACCTAGTCGGAGATCCCTCTTACCCATTTTTATTGATGCCTGGAGCCTTGTCAGACTTAGGGCATGATTACTTGTTAGAACATTTATGATAAGGGCAGTATTAATGAGGCTTGCTTCCTTGGTGGCATATCAGAGCTGCAGGTTGTGTCCCGTCAAATATGGGTGACTGCATAGCTGGTTGGTGGGCCAAGTCACGTAAGGTATGGAAGGCCGTGGCAGAGTTAGCAGGTACTGCTTGGGCGGCCGTTATGCGCTTGCCAGATGTGTCCCCCATGCCACCCTTCTGTTGTTCTGTGCGGACAGTAATGGAGCTGGGCAAATGGGCCTTACAATGCGGCCGCTGGGGCACTGCTGGAGTGGCTGAGCCGAGTCCTACCCGGGAGGCCGTGGGAAGGATGACCACCACCATTAGTAGGCGTTACTTCCGGATGCATGTATCTTTTGGGCTGATGCACGTAACTCCAGGAGGGGTGACTTCATGCGCGTGACTCCACATCCTTGAATTGTTGCATGGAGGAGAGGAGTGGTCCCCACCCCCATGCATATGACTCCATGTCTTTGCGTTGCTGCATGTCCCGTGGAAGCCATGGGGGATGGAGCCTGTGTCGTCCGAGGTTGAGTCAGGAGGTGGCTGGGATGAAGAGAGAGCCGGATTCGAGAGCAGGACCCGACAGGCTGAGGCCGACGCGGATGAGGAGGCCAACGCCGATGCCAAGGCCGAGTAGGAGTAGAGGCCGATACGGGAGGCCGAGGCCGACTCCGGAGGTCGAGTAGAAAAGGTCAAGGCCAACTCCGGAGGTCGAGTAGAAAAGGCCAACTCCGAAGGCCGAGGCCGACACGAGAGGCCAAGTCCAAAACAAGGGACGGGGACGGAGCCGAGTCCGTGGAGTTGGGACCGTCCGGATAATGGGGTCGGCTCCAGGGAGCTAAGTACGATGACTTGGAGTTGGGACGAATTCGGAGCCGGAAGACGTGGAGTCGGGATGACCGAGAGCACCAGGGAGTCAGTGACGATCGGGTTGGAGTCGGCAAGGACACCCAAAGCCTGGGTCGAAAGCCTTCGGTGGATTATGAAGTCAGGTCTACCATCGAGGAAGACCGAGAGTAGAGACCAGCGACAGCTGTCGGGGAAGCTGGAGTTAGGAGCCCGAGGCTGGCGTCGGCAACCAACTCTGGCATCGGCCAGGAGCTGAGAGAAGATTGGACGCTGTCGGAACTCCATGGAGTCGGGAGCCGAAGCTGGGACTCGGGAGGCGATCGAGAGAGAGAGAGCTGGGACGAAGTCGGTGTCAGCAGCCCGAAGCCTTGGAGTTGGGCAGCCGAGAAGAAGTCGGGAGTCGGGAACGATTGTTCGGAGCTGGGGACGACTGTCCGGGGGCAGAGTCAGGATCTCTGCATTGGAGCCAAGTCGGGACAGGGCCATCCGTAGAGCAGAGTAGTCGTGCTCTGTTTTTGGAAGAGAGAGCCAGGACGGAGCCATCGAAGCATATCGTGGCCCTCCCCTCGAGTAGAGTCGGGAGCTGACGGGCGTGGAGGGCTAGGAAGGAGCCAGAGGCCATTGTCCAAAACTGGAGGCCCGAGGGAGAGTCGGAGGCGGTGGCCGAATCCGAGGTCCTCCTGGGTGGTCCGATGCTCTCTGGCATCGTGTCCTCCAAGCTTCCTCCTGTTGACCTCCACCTTGGCCTCGGTCGGATGGCCGACTTCGGGAGCCGAGATGGGATGGTCGAGATAGCCGGAACAACCATCGGTGCTGGGGCAGAAGGCGAAGCCTGGAGTTGGGCTGGCTCTGTTCCTCCACCTAAAGCATTAATTATAGAGCACAAGCATGGACTCGTGCAACATAATGCACATGCATGTGTGGCCTTGGCTCCAAAGCACTTCTGTGCTCCATGCAACGTGGAGCACCAGAAAGCCTTGGAGAACTTGGGAATGCCATCGGAGCATACCACCAAGTAATGGGAGAGGTTATGGTGTATGTTGAGATGACCCTCTCCCCCTTAGCTGCCATAAATGATTCCTTTTTGGCTGATGGCAGGGGGGATATTGATTTCAATGAATCTTGTCAGCATCCTCAGACGTCATTTACAACATTGTTAGCACACCTTGGCTTTTGGTTTCTTTTGGCTGGCTTAAGCCGAGGTGGAAACAATATAACGTGCCGGGTCACCGTAGGAGAGAGCGATATCAGAGTACGGTACTTTTTGATATTTACTGACTACTCGAAAAGCGGGAGTAAGCCGACGCCATCAGACCGAGGGTGATGGGCTGACGCCAATGGGTCAAGGCCGGTCTGAGTGTGATCACCATTGCAGTACGATCATCATTGTCTATGGGGTTAATTAGCCCCATCAGATGCCCCCAACACTTCTGACCTTGTGCGACCGTGTGCCTTGCATCCACCAAGCGAAAGGAGTGTAGAATTCTTTGTATTTAGACTTATCTTTTCCTGTTAGCTTTGGGCTCTGATTCCCTCTGAGTGGAGGGATCTTTTTCTTTTGCACTGCTTTTGATGTTGATGATTTTTGTTTGCCTTGTGTGGTGTTGTGATCACGTCTGCATGCTTTCCGAGGCTGTGCATTTGCCTGCTCAAAAATCTTTAAGTAACATTAGAGGTAGGATGATTACCTTTGACTGGCTGTGGGCAGCCAGTAATCCTCCCCCGACACGAAGTCTGAAAGTAGATGCCCGTTAACTGAGTCAGGAGTTGACCTCTCCCGGCTATGAGTTGATTGGGTCTTCTTTTCGTTGCTATCTGACAACTTGGAGTTGCCAAGGCAGACTTGGGGCCGTTGAGGCTGAGATGAAGCCGCTGGGGCTGAGATGAGGCCGTTACGGCTGTGATGATGTTGTTGAGGCCATGATGAAGCCATTGAGGCTGTGATGATGCCGTTGAGGCAAAGTTATGGTTGTTGAGAGCCTTTTGAATCCCGAAGGATGACTTGAGGGTGATGGGACCATGCTCGGGCTTAGGTGCCAACCTGGCGTCAGGCTTTGGTGCCGACCTGACATCGGGCTTAGGTCATGATCAAGAGCCTTTCGGACTTTATATTTTCTTGGTCAGCTGGGAGTAGCTAGCCTCGTCAACTGTGAGCTAAAAAATTGATCTCTTCCAATTGTGAGCTGACTTGATCTTCTTTTGACATAAAGTTTGGAGGTGGGTACCAGTCAATTGTGAGCTGATTGGCCATTGGCCACTAAGATAGGGTTGAAGCCGCTGAGGCTAAAGTGAAGTCGTTGAGGCTGTGATAAAGCGCCTCGGGGGCTGGCGTCGATCTTTGGTGCCGACCTGGCGTCGGGCTTCGGTGCCGACCTACCGTCAAGCTTTGGTACCAACTGGAGTCGGGTTTTGTTGCCGGGTGGCTGCCTCGTACGAACTGATAGTGTTCCCACGTTAACCTCATCATGAGTTGATCCTTGCTGAGTGAGATAAGATGGTGACTGTTGGGTGCGGCGCTATTAACCATGTCAAGGTGCAGCAGCCATAGCACGGACTCTATCACATGCATATAAACACGTAGGCTTCCTCCCCACGCCTTTACTGGCATCAGATGATGGAGCTAAGGCTGGATGTGGGATGAAGCCGGAGGAAGACGGGTCTGTCCGAGGAGTTGGGTCCGGCCGTGGTTGGGGCAGAGCCGGGACAACGCTGGGAACCCAAAGCTGTGGAGTCAGGAACGAGGAGTAGGTCAGCCGAGGCCGAAGTCGGTGTCGGTAACCGAGGCTGGCCATGTGGAGTCGGCTTGTCCGAAGACTTGGAGTCGGGACCGACTGCGGGGAGTCGAACAACTGGGGAGACAGGAAGTCGGACTTGGAAGCCTCTGCCTGGACTCGAGAACAGCCAGGGGCGGCCTTCCGCGGAGCCGAGATGAAGTCGGAGAAGGACCGAGGCATCCAGGACAACTGGGGGCAAAGCTAGGTGTAAGGAGTCTGGGGCTCCTGAGCAGATCCACTTCTTGCCCCTCGTACAGGGATGAAACTGGAACAGGAGGGAGCCGGAGCTGGGACCATCCGTGGAGCTCCTCGTACAGGGTGGTGAAGTAGGGTCGAGGTCCGTCACGGAGCGCTGCTATAGGAGGTTGCCCAGGTCTGATTAAGGGCTCGTTAACAAAGAGCAACAAGGACACTTCTGATGACAAAGAAGCACTCATCTCCATGCATCCTCAACCAATGGTTGACAAATCAATGGACACCAACATCATTGGGGTAGATGCTTTGGGGAGCGCGGAATACCCCCAAGATCACTGCTATAGCGTATATGAGTAATACAAAAAAAAATTTTACCGTTCTAATCTATGAGTATAAGATTATACCTTCAGACTTGAACGTTGGAACAGTTTGATTTGATTGCTCGACCTCAACCTTTTAGCCTTCCGCCGTATTCCCAAAAATACCTTCCTTCTCTCACAAGATGGTGGGATCTCTCGACCGACCTAGGGTTTCTTGTTTTCTTTTCCTCAAAAACGTTAACCCTAGCAACCAACTGAGAGGGTATTTATAGGGCTACAACAGAGACCAATAGGCAAATATGAAAAGGACTTCCCACGTAATTAAATCTCCTAATCCTATCCCGGGTTAGGATTCAATTACGTAAATTACAATTCATTCCACTAAAAAATCATAATTGTACTCCTAATCACATTCGAATTTATATTTTCGAGCCTTAATATTAAATACTTATTATCTCCCCACGTTAAGATAACAGATATCCACTAATTAAATTTAATTACTGACAATATAATTTAATTGGCTGTTATTATCCTTGAGACTTATCCACTTAACTTATTTGATGTATCGGATTCAAAATCTACTTGCAAGATTTGATACAATCAAAACTTATAAGCTTTCTCAAGGGGATATCATCAATCCAAATTAACAGGACGTGGATTCCTTCAACTATTAATATTCACCATATATATAATGTTATTGCCCAACCCACTGAGTTAATTGACTCATCTAGAATCTCACTCTATGTGTAATCAAAGCAATAATCACTACTATACGTGTCTAGAAATAGAATTTGGATTAAGAGCATAAGTAATCATAATATTCATGAGTTTTAAATTATTTTATAAAGTCAGTATAAAATAATTAACTCAACTGGGTCCTGTTCAATACACACAAAGTGTACTAGCACAAATAGTTAGAATAAACCATTCCCGTAGTCAAGACAGACCTACTAAAAATTTGTGCTACAGTTCTACTGATGGTGTGTCCAATTAAATCTAAAACTGTGAACAATAAACTTGTATTCCAAAAGAACCGATGATCTAATCTTCTGTGTGTAAGCCGTACTCTACACACTAGATCAAATACTCTTTGTAAATACTAGACACATGCACATATATAGTAAATGGCACACATTGCTCAAAATGAATTCTCATTAAAAATGTAAAGATATAACATAAAGCATATCTTTTAGTCTATATCTTTATCAGATGCGAGCCCAACCAATGGTTGACAAATCAATGAACACCAACATCATTGGGGCAGATTGAGCTCTGGCAAGTTGCCAGGGCCGTTGCAGGTGAGTGGTGAGGGAAGCCATAAATAACATAAAGAAGGGGGCGCTTTATTGGGCCTCTTATTGCACTCGCCCCAAGAAAGGGAACTCCAATCTCCTGAGGGAGATGTTGAAGCTGGGAGAAGGTGACGTGGCTTTAAGCCATGAATGGAAACGTCACAATGTACCGAGTTGCGCAGGGAAAAGAGGTCGGTATCGGAGCAATGCTTGTGGTATTCTTTTGGGGAGCAATTTTTTGGTACTTGCTGACTGCTCGAGTGGTGAGACTGAGCCGAGTCCAAGGGCGGCCAACTTGCCAAGGCTAAGGTCAAGGCCGACTAAAGGCCGACACCAAGGCCAATTAGGAGGGTCCGACCTTAGTGTGATCACCATTATTCATGGGTCCACTGGCCCCATTAGATGCCTTCCACACTTTTGAGCTTGTGCGACTTACGCCTTTGACTGGCTGAGGGTAGCCAGCAATCTTCTCCTGATGCATGGTCAAGTTGGCCATTGGTCGCAGAGGCGAAGTTGACGCCGCTGAGGCTGAGTTAGGCCCACTGAGGTTGCAATAATGCCGCTGAAACAGATATAAGGCTGATGCCGACTCTGGAATCAGTCTTCGTGCCAACCTGGCACCGGTCTTCGTGTCGACTTGGCGTCGAACTTTAGTACCGACCTGGAGTTGGTCTTTGGTGCCGATCTGGAGTCGATCTTTGGTGCTGACATTGCGTTGGTCTTTGATGCTGTCCTGGAGTCGGTCTTTGGTGCCGATGTTGCGCCAATCTTTGGTGCCAACCTGGAGTCGGTATTTCTTGCATGACATTTTCAAGTATCAATGAAAGAAATACTTTGTCTAAGCACAGTGTACTTAGCTTTTGCAGCGCCCTTGTTTCCTCACATTCACGTCTTGGCTTTGGCCTTTAGGCTGATAGGGCGCATACCCATCTTCTTGACTTATCCCTCTGGAAGTACATGCTCTAGGAGGAGTCTCTGGGGTGTAGTAGGGAGTCGTTTGTCTGGTACCAGGACGGGACGTTCGTGCCGGGTTGGGACACTCGCAGAGGCGAAAGAGGCCGTCTGAGAGTGGGAATGAAACGAAGTTGCAGGTGGCTCCGAATGCGCTCCACAATTGGATTACCGGCCACCAATTTGATTTCTTATGAAAGTGATGGACCCTGGCATGCAATAAATGTCAAGGAGAGAGGAAGGAGAAAGTGGCATGATGTCATCTCTTTTTCTAGTGGCTTCCAATTGGAGAAATGTCACTAGTGAGGCTTTTCCATTATTGCTGTCCCACTGCTCCGTACAAGCTGATTGAAGCGCTCCTCCTTCTTCCACATGGCACCGCCAGCTTTGATGAACCGAGGGTCATGATACACAGATTCATGGCTATGGTGAACGGGTTCACGAACTCGGCACGTGGCTCCGTATTTATGGGAGTAGCAGTTTAGAGAAAATGTTTTGGTATATGAACACTTTGGTTTTGCAAGTAGGCACTCCTCGGGGCATCCGACAAATTTTTGATAGCATGGGCTCCATGGCCAAATCGGATGGCTGAGTGGAAGTGGCCGAGGCCGACACCATTGGCCGAGCAGACGTGGTTATTGTGGAACATCTTTGGAGGAATTTATCTCTTTCTGCTGATTTTAGATACTTCAGCCTGCTGGTGGTTTGTCCCCCAAGGAACTATGTTGATTGGAGTGAAGGCACTGGTGCCCTTGCTTGGGCTTCCTCCTGGAAGCCAGGCATCAAAACTTTGGAAAACTTGGGCTTTTGTGCACGACCATCTCGATCCTTGATCATTTCTGTGAGTGGTCGCAGGCGTTGAAGATCTACAGTCCCTTCAGAATTCCAAAGACAAAGAGCCAGTTGAAAAAGAGAGCCGTTTGGACAGCGAGTGGTGGCGCTCTTGCTAGTGAACTCTTGCTCTTGCTGCTTTGGCCAATGAGCTTGAGCTTGAAGTTGCTCGTACTGATGAGCTTGATGGTGGTGAATCTCTTGGTGAGGAGATCTCTCGCTAATGAAATGTTGGCCGGTGTGAGCATCAATCAAAGAGCAAGTGGAAACTCTTGCTCGCTGCTGTGTGACCGTGAAATATTGCTCCTAGAGCTTTTGGACAGCTGCCGTTAATGCTTAGATGTGCAGGGTGAGGGTGGCATGCCGTTTCACTTGAATGGCTAGCGGCGGTAGTGGAGGCAAAGCAGGGGGTTAACCTCCGACTGCTCAGCCGGTGAAGGATGCCCCCCAGCGTGGCTAGCGGAGGCCTTTCGAGCATGTGTAACCGTCATCTTTTACTTGGAGGGGGGATGGAGATCCGTTGCTAGCCCTCGCAGATATTTCGTTTCTCTCTGTCCCCCTATCTGGTGTGCCAATCTGTTATCGCCAGATCATCCTCCTTGAGCGTCCGGTCGCTTTCTTCGGTGAGCCAGGGACCTTTCGGCAAGCTCCTCACGTTTGGGTGCCTGCAAAAAGTTTCAAAGACCGAAGATTCCGACGAAAACCCTCCGACGCTCAAATTAGTGCTCTGGGCAATAGCCGTGAGGTTGAGGAAGCTCGAGAGAGAGAGGCTTAGAGATGTGCTCTCTGTGTGAGCGTATGAGCGTTTGAGAGTGATTGTAAGTTGATGTGGTTGAGTTACTTGATCGGGGGTCCCTCTTACCCAATTTTATCGATGCCTGAAGCCTTGTCAGACTTGGGGCATGATTACTTGTTAGAGCATTAATGATAAGGGCAGCATTAATGAGGCTTGCTTTCTTGATGGCATATCAGAGCTGCAGGTCGTGTCCCGTCAAATATAGGTGCCTGCATAGCTGGTTGGTGGGCCAAGTTACGTCAGGTATGGGAGGCCATGGCAGAGTTGGCAGGTCCTACTTGGGCAGCCGTTATGGCGCTTGCCAGATGTATCCCCCATGCCACCCTTCTGTTATTTTATGCAGACAGTAATGTAGTTGGGCACGTGGGCCTTACAATGTGGCCGCTGGGGCACTACTGGAGTGGCCGAGCTGGGTCCTACTCGGGAGGCTGCGGGAAGAGTGACCACCACCATTAGATAGGTGTTACTTTCGGATACATATAGCTTTTGGGCTGACGCACGTAACTCCAGGAGGGATGACTCCATAAGCGTGACTCCATGTCCTTGAATTGGTTGCATGAAGAAGGAGAGGAGTGGTCCCCACCCCCATGCATATGACTCCATGTCTTTGGGTTGCTGCATGTCCCATGGAAGCCATGAGGGATGGAGCATGTGCCGTCCAGGGCTGAGTCAGGAGGTGGCTAGGACGAAGAGAGAGCCAGATCCGAGAGCAGGACCCGACAGGCTAAGGCCGACGCTAATGAGGAGGCCAACGCCGACACCAAGGCCGAGTAGGAGTAGAGGCCGACACGGGAGGCCGAGGCTGACTCCGAAGGTCGAGTAGAAGAGGCCGATTCGAAGGCCGAGGCGCCAAGTCCAAAACAGGGGATGGGGACAGACCGAGTCCGTGGAGTCGGGACCGTCTGGATAATGGGATTGGTTCTAGGGAGCCGAGTCCAATGACTTGGAGTCGGGACGGATTCGGAGCCAGAAGACGTAGAGTCGGGATGACCGAGAGCAGCAGGGAGTCGATGACGACCGGGTTGGAGTCGGCAAGGACACCCGGAGCCTGGGATTGGAAGCCTTCGGTGGATTCTGAAGTTGGGTCTGCCGTCGAGGAAGACCGAGAGCAGGGACTAGGGATAGCTGTCGGAAAAGTTGGAGTCAGGAGCCCAAGGCTAGCATCGGCAACCGACTCTAACATCGGTCAGGAGTCGAGAGAAGACTGGATGCTGTCGGGACTCCACGGAGTCGGGAGCCAAAGCTAGGACTCGGGAGGCGGTCGAGAGAGAGAGCTGGGACGAAGTCGGTGTTGGAAGCCCGAAGCCTTGGAGTCGGGCAGTCGGAACAGTGTCGAGAGTCGGGAACGACCGATCAGAGCTGGGGACGACTGTCCAGGAGCAGAGTCGGGATCTCTGCATTGGAGCCAAGTCGGAACGGGGCCATCCGTGAAGCAGAGTCGTCGTGCTCTGTTATCGGAAGAGGGAGCCGGGACGGAGCCATCGAAGCAAATCGTGGCCCTCCCCTCGAGTAGAGTCGGGAGCCGATGGGCGTAGAGGGCTACGAAGGAGCCAGAGGCCGTTGTTCGAAACTGGAGGCCCGAGGGAGAGTCGGAGGCGATGGCCGAATCCAAGGTCCTCCTGGGTGGTTCGATGTTCTCTGGCGCTGTGTCCTCAAAGCTTCCTCTCCTGTTGACCTCCACCTTGGCCTCGGAATCGGAGTCTAGGAGGAGCTCAGATGGCTGACTTCGAGAGCCGAGACGGGATGGTCGAGACAGCCAGAACAACCATCGGTGCTGGGGTAGAAGGCGAAGCCTGGAGTTGGGCTGGCTCTATTCCTCCACCCAGAGCATTAATTATAGAACACATGCATGGCCTCGTGCAACGTAATGCACATGCATGTGTGGCCTTGGCTCCAAAGCACTTCTGTGCTCCATGCAACGTGGAGCACCAGAAGGCCTTGGAGAACTTCGGAATGCCATTGGAGCACACCACCAAGTAATGGGAGAGGTTATGGTGTATGCTGAGACGACCCTCTCCCCCTCCTTAGCTGCCATAAATGATTCCTTTTTGGCTGATGGTAGGGGGGATTGTTGATTTCAATGACTCTTTCAGCATCCTTAGAAGTCATTTACACCATTGTCAGCACACCTTGGCTTTTGGTTTCTTTTGGCTGGCTTGAGCCGAGGTGGAAACAATATAATGTGCTGGGTCACCGTAGGAGAGACCGATGTCAGAGTACGATACTTTTTCGATATTTACTGACTACTCGAAAAGCGGGAGTAAGCCGACGCCATCAGACTAGGGGTGACAGGCTGATGCCGATGGGTCAAGGCTGGTCTTAGTGTGAACACCATTGCAGTGCGATTATCATTGCTATGGGGTTAATTGGCCCATCAAAACCAACAACAAATTGCTCCGACAGGGTACATGATAGGTAAATGACAGCTTCAAACAGATAACAATTATAATGAATGCAACTAATGGCCTCTATTAAGGAGAGTGGCAAGGATCTAGCAAAGAATTTAATGGTGATCCATGGATAACTGACCGGACATAATAAGAAAAAGATGTTTTAAAGCTAACATAAACAGAACAAATAACACTTAACAAACTGAATGGAAATGAGGAAGCATATTGCTGACCACAACATTGATCAGTATTGCTTATGATAAGTGAACAAAAGAAAAGTGGAGTTCTTGCCTCTCACCATGACAGTTGTTTTCTTACAATGAAACAAATGATGCAGAGCCCATTAACATCTAAAATAATGGCATGAAATGAGTAATATAGAAAGCCCCCTTTAACCACTTTCTAAAATTTGGACAACATCAGTAATTAATTTCTTACATGCATTCAATATCACCATCTGAAAATAACTACTGGCAAAATTACTTTATTTTCTAATCAGCACTTCCGAGGTACATGACTTCAATCTCTTTAATCAAATCATAAATTCATCATAATAAAAATTATTTGTTGATAATATCATTGGTTATGTTACATTAAATATTAATAGAGCACTTCAATAGAGATGCCAATGATGGCAACACTGTCAACAGCATAGAAGAATCCAAAGGGACAAGCAACAAACATGTCAGGCATCATATAAGGACGGTAGACTGAAAGTTGTCGCCATATCAATGAAGTATCCAGGTGTGATTGTGCTCCTTTAAGTTTGCAAAGAGTAGAAGCACCTAAAAAATGTTTAGGATTGCTTGAATGTCATGGAAGATGAAATTTTTGCTATGGCGAATTTGGAAGGAGAGGTGGACATGCCTCCAAGGTAAAAACCTGTTAACTGAAAAATATGACCAGTTTGTTGATATGGTTATCTCTAGATATTGGAGATTATACAATCCTTGCATTTATAAGACTTCACTTAGTGGCCTCTCTCAAAACTACTATGGTGATGTTTTCACAATCAATAAAAAAAATATACAACCATTTTTGAACCTGAAAGCAAATAACGCATGCAATGTTGTCTGGCTCAAAGTGTTGGGCAATAAAAAAGGCTCCAAGAAAATAGGTTGAATGTAACAAAAAATAGACAATAGAAATGGATGTGTGATAAACTAAGGTAAGAGTCAGAATTAAGTATATTGGAGGATCCATAGAACTTGCACTAATTCAAAACAAAGTGATGAAGAATCAACTAATATGGTAAGAACCAAGGTTTACAAAACAAAGCGAGTATATCGAGAACCATATCGGAATACTATCTATTTAGTATGGTATGATATAGTACACACCTTGTATTGAAACAAAATATCCATTCTTTTCTCACTTTTAATCATAATATCACTCGGTATCAGGCAATACATGGTAGTTTCATTTGATTCAGGCTAGTTCAATTCATACCGAATCAAAACTTAATACCGTACCGATACAGTACAATGCAATCAGTACGAGTCGATACCACAGACCTTAGCAAGAACACTTTTAATTAAGACATAGGGGGCTTCCAAGAAGGATACTTTAATTTTTGTTGAAACATAGAAAGAGGTGAGGAAATTGATAGTGACATGACAGAAGTTCTTAAAACATATAAAAGCTCAAGATGACATTAAACAAAGTCCTAAATAGTGATATTTGGCAAATAAAGATACATTAAGTTGACCCTAAATAATCAAAAAAGGCTTGAGGATTATGGTTATGATTATCTTCAAATCATAGCTGCTTTTGTTATAAAATATCATAGGTCATGCAAAATGTTTATGCGATCTTCTTCCACCTCCTTAATACACTATCATGATCCAAAATGTCTCCAAGGAATTAACATAGGACAAGGCTGGATAACTAAGCTTATAGCTCTCTCTCTCTCTCTCTCATGCGTGCGCGCGCACACTGATGCGCACACATACATACAAAACAGACTTAGTGTCACTCTCCTCTTAAGCACACTGCTTGTATAGCATTCATATACATTAGCTTCAAAAGCTTGCAAGGCTACCTGCCACTCCAAATACATTGCTATCTATCATCTGCACCCCATTAGGCAAACAAATCTGCATACTTTTCTCTGAATAGAAGAAATTTGTGTATCCTCAAATTGGTTCAGCAATCGCCCAACTTATGTGAGGATGGGTACCACTTTTGTAGGTCTCTTGAAAAGACCTGAAATGTAGCCAACATTGCACAAAAGCCTGATTTACCCCATGTTTCAGATACTTCCCTCCTGTAGAGCCAATTCCAAAGCCTCCTGAACAGCTAGAAGTTTGACCATCCGAATGTCCTGGATATAGCACCACACCTAAAGAGCCCAGATAGGTCTGTCCTCTTTATTCCTTCATCAGGGCCCCAATACCGTCACCCTCTTCTATCATCTTCCTTTATCCATCTATATTAATTCTATTTGACCCTGCTTTGGTGATTTCCATTCTATATTCCACATTCAGTTCATCTTTCTCCTTCCAGCCACATTTACTCCTATTGTTGATAAAATATTATCTGCTTATAGAATACTTAGATGAACCACCTCATTAACATTTTCCACCTTCCTCTTCAAACACTGTCATTCCTCTCTCTCCATGTCATCCAAAACCAATAGCTAGTACATGGCTTCACTCGCACTTCCTCTCACTCCATATCTAAATCTAACAATGCATGGGAACATTCTTGAGGAGAGTTCAATCCCTGCTATCTTGTTCATTTTATCCAAAACTTTCCTTGATCTTGGAAACTAGAAAAATAAGTACTCCATGCTCTCATTCCGCTTGCTAAGTCCATAGTTAATAGTTGATTGTTAGTGGTGAGAGCACCACGTTTTGGACAATTTGTTCAACTTAAGCCCCATTTATATTTAAAAATTTAGTCCTTGGGATCTCATGTTCCTTAGCCACCTTTCCCATTACCAAAAAGAAAGAATTTGAGAGTACATTTCAAGAAAAGAAGAGTCAGTCATGGACTGATTGAAAATTAGAGCATAGCATGAATTGATCAAAATACAGAAAATATATTACATAGAAAAAAGTGTAGTTAATATCCAGATCAACAAAATGTAAGAAGATTCTAGATAAATTAGGCCAGTCATACAATCAACTACTTGATGACAAAAACCCTAGACTAGCTATAGCTCCCTTTATACTCAAGAGAATACCCTACCATAGAGCTAACTATTACCAGTGCACAAAAGCATCTATCTTATCTTCTTAACATCTCCTCTCATCCTTTTGAATAATATATATAACACAAAGCTATTCTTCACACAAACTTATCTGATTATTCAGGAATTAACAACTAAATTTTTAATCAGATGACTCTAAGGTTGATAAAAGTACTCCAATGCAAGCACCTCTTTAAACTCTACTCACATATATCTAGTTTATGATAAAACAACTTAGAGAAGCAACATTTGGATCCTCTTTCTCTCTCTCTCTCTCACACCGCGCGCATGCATGCATGCATGCATGCATACATACATGCATACATACATATACATATACATACATACATACATATACATATATACATATACATATATACATAGATATATATATATATATATATATATATATATATATATATATATATATATATATATATATATATATATATATATATATATATATATGCGATGCGCGCATGTACATATGTATGTGTGATTGTATGTATACATACTAACAGAGAGATGGTCTAGAATTTAGTTGATTAGGTTTCAGCTTAAATCCAATTAGTCTTGACCAGATTATGAGGCTTCAACATTGTTAACCTACACTATTGGATGCGATCTACTATCTCTAAACCACTTATATGCTAAAACTCATATGACTTAGAGATCTCTAACATCAAGTTATCAAAAATGATGAGCCTAAATAACACTAAGCAATATGTGTTCTTTGACCACTTGATTATAGGTAAGGATTTCCAATAGTTTGAAGAATTGATGCAACTAAAGATTCTATCTTTCAATGGTCCAAATCAAAGATAAAAATTTTTAGAAAGAAAGCTTATTGAGGAAACTTATATAAGAAGGACCATAATAAAAGAAAATATGATGAAACACCAACAAAGTAGAGAAAAAAAAAATGTTGTTGCATCTTAAGCTATATTTGAATAAATTTAAAGGATGATCCTATGAAATTCATATTAAGTTGCAATAGTGTGATACATACTTTGAAAGATTACCAGATTGATGCATTTATTCACAGAAGAATAAAAGTTATATTTAATATGAGCATCAATTCATCGGAAGTTGAATTTTTCAAGCTAAAAAGAATCGATACAGTATATAAAAGCAAAATTAAGAAGAATTTTGATCAAGAAGGAAACTTCAATAAGTGTCACTTTAAAAATCCTATTTCTGTTATATTCTCTTTAAGAGTTCTATTTGATTCTCTTTAGAATTCTTATTTTGTCCTCTTCTCTTTAGAATATTTATCCTATTATCTTTAGGAGTCTTTATTTTTGTTAACGTTGAATCAAACTATAAATCTAGTCTCTTAAGTATTTTGATTCTGATGTGGCTGATCCGACGCCGTTAAAGTAAACCATAATGAAGCTGACAGAGCCCCGTCTCGGTCCCACAGGATGACTTCGGCCTCCGAGGTCCCTTTGGCCTTCAGGGTCCCCTCGCCCTCGGCTTTGGACCTGGCCCCCCTCGGCCTCGAGCTTCCGCCTCGGCCCCGAGCCTCGAGCCTCGGCCTCGGCCTCGAGCCTCCGCCTCGGCCTCCGAGGTCCTTTCGGCCTTCGAAGTCCCTTCGGCCTCTGGAGTCCCTTCACTCTCCGGGTCCCCTTGCCCTCAGCTTCGGACCTGGCACCCCCTCCGCCTTGGCCTCGCCTCGAGCCTCGAGCCTCGGCCTCGGCCTCCAAGGTCTCTTCAGCCTCCGGGGTCCCCTCGCCCTCAGCTTCGGACCTGGCACCCCCTTGGCCTCGAGCCTCTGCCTCGGCCTCGAGCTTCCGTCTCGGCCTCGGCTTCGAGCCTCCGCCTCCGCCTTGGTCTCGAGCCTCCGCCTCGGCCTCGGCCTCAGCACTCGGCTGCCCCCTCGGCCTCGGCTCTTCCATTCGGCCTCGGCCTCAGCTCCCAGCACAGAGCTCCCCTTGGCACTCCGCTGCCCCCTCGGCCTCGTACGGCCTCGGCACTCGGCTGCCCCCTCGGCCTCGCACGGCCTCGGCCTCAGCTCCCAGCATTGAGCACCCCTCGGCCGTGAATAGTGCCATGCAAACACTCTATAATCAGTGCTCTACAAGAGACAGTTGGCTTCAACTCAACATCATCTTTCGCCCCAACGGCTGTACCTTGGGACCCACACGACTAACTTTATCATCCAACATTGTCTGCACAGGACAACCAAAAAGGTAACGTAGGGGACACGTCTGGCAAGCGCGTAACGGTCGGTCACGCCCTGCAGCAGCCTGCGATAGCTGTCCAAACCAAAATAGCACCTGTCAACCAGCTGCAGCCACCTACTCTGACGAGACACGACCTGCAGCCTGATACGTCATATGGAAGCAAGCCCTGCCATTGCTGCCATCATAAATGCTCTGACAAGTGATCATGCCACAGGCCAGACAAACTCTTAACATCTATAAAATGGGTAAGAGGGACCTTCGACCAGGTAACCACAACAATACTCTTAAACGCTCATCCTTGCTCACAGAGAGCATGGCTCTAAGCCTCTCTCTTCTTCTCTCTTTCGAGCTTCCTCAAGCTCACGGCTGTTGCCCAGAGTACTGACTTGAGCGTCGGAGGGTCTTCGCCGAAATCTCCGGCCCTCGGGACTTGTTTGCAGGCCCATAGGCGCAAGAAGCTCGCCAGAGGATCCCGGGCTCACTGGAGGAGGCAACCGAACGCTCGCGGAAGTTCGAGGATGGTGGTTTGGCGTCAACAGATTGGTGTGCCAGGTAGGGAGAGAAAGCAGAGTTATGCGACACTAAGCTACAAGCTCTCACTCCCTCTTGCGACAATGGAGGCTTCCACCAGTAATGCTGGGGGGCACCCTCAATGAGCTGAGCGGCAGAAGGCCATCTCTCTGTTCCACCATCACCACCAGTTCAGGATGTTCAGGCAAAGCACCGTGCCACCCTCACTCTGCAAGTCTAAACATCCATGGCAGCTGCCCAAAAGCTACGGAGCGATATTTCGTGGCCTCACAGCAACAAACAAGAGCCCATGCTGCTCCTTTAGTTGTCGCTCAAGCCATCCACCATCCATCCAGTAAGAGGTCTCCCCGGCAAGAGACTCACCACCGTCATATTTCTCTGAGGCTCATCAGCAAGAGCATGCTCAAGCTATCAGTAAAGAGCCCCTCTAAGCTCACCAACAAACGCCACAAACGTGAAGCCCCCCAAACAAAGTAGAAGGAGATAAATTTCTCCAACGAAAAAGCAAACGACATCATCCAAGTCGGCCTCGGCTCTGATCGGCCTCGGCCACCTCGGCCTCGGTTCCAATCGGCCTCGACCCCAGTCGGCCTCGGTTCCAGTCGACCTCGGCTCCAGTCGGCCTTGGCTCTAGTTGACGACTTAAAGCTCAGAGAGCCACCATCATCAAGCTCATCAGTGACTTAAAGCTCAGAGAGCCACCGCTCGCCGCCCAAGCAGCCTTGTCTCCTACGAACGGCGACGTAGAGGAAGGCCCAAGTAAGGGCAGCGGTACATCCACTCCAACCAACTTGATTCCCTGGGGGGCAGACCACCAGCGGGCGAAAGTGCTCAAGTCCGCAGAAGGAAACAGGGATGCCGCAAGAGCTAAGTACGCTGCACTTAAGACAGTATTACTTTCATTAATACTTAAAAATGTCATGCAGGGAAGACCGACTCTGCATCGGCATTCAAGACCAACCTCGCGTTAGCGTTTCAAAAGCCCGATGTACCATCGGCACTCAAGCCCGACTCCGATCGGCACTCAAAGCCCGATGTACCATCGGCATTGAAGACCGATGTACCATCGGATCCAAAAAGCCCGATGTACCATCGACATCGAAGATCGGTGTACCACCGGATCCAGAAAGCCCGATATACCATCGGTACCGAAGAACGATGTACCACCGGATCCAAAAAAACTCGATGTACCATCGGCACCAAAGACCGATGTACCACCGAATCCAGAGAGCCTGATGTACCATTGACACCGAAGATTGGTATACCACCGGATCCAGAAAGCTCGATGTAACATCGTCACCGAAGACCGATGTACCATCGGATCCAAAAAGCCCGATGTACCATTGGCACCGAAAACCGGTATACCATCGGATCCAGAAAGCCCGATGTACCATTGGCACTCAAACCCAACTCCGATCGGCACTCAAAGCCCGATGTATCATCGGCATCGAAGACCGGTGTACCATCGGATCCAGAAAGCTCGATATACCATCGGCACTCAAGCCCGACTCCGGTCGACACTCAAAGCCTGATGTACCATCAGCACCGAAGATCGGTGTACCACCGGATCCAGAAAGCTCGATGTACCATCGGCACTCAAGCCCGACTTCAGTCGGCACTCAAAGCCCGATGTACCATTGGCACCGAAGACCGGTGTACCACCGGATCCAAAAAGCCCGATGTATCATCAGCACTCAAGCCCGAGGCCAGCTCGGCACCAAAGGCCAAAGATTGACTCCAACGTCGGCAGCAAAGATCGTTGGCGCAAAGAAAAATGTACCTAACGACTCTCAACTCTCAGGTCACCCTTCGGGGTTAAAAAGGCACCTGACGACTCTCAACTCTAAGGTCACCCTTGGGGTTAAAGGCTTCCGAGCATGGTCCTATCCCAGCGACTCTCTGGTCACCCTCTGGGGTTCAAAAGGCTCTTG
The DNA here is from genome assembly GCA_900491605.1 of Calamus simplicifolius. Taxonomy (NCBI): domain Eukaryota; kingdom Viridiplantae; phylum Streptophyta; class Magnoliopsida; order Arecales; family Arecaceae; genus Calamus; species Calamus simplicifolius. The sequence continues at coordinate 834,137 of UESW01004653.1, forward strand.
ACGGCCTCAACTCTGCCTCAGCGGCTTCGTCACAGCCTCAACGGCTTCATTTCAGCCTTAGTGGCTTCAACTCTGTATCAGCGGCCAACGGCCAATCGGGTAATACCTTTATTTAAATTATACACTTACAACATATTGCTGGTTACTTTCAACCATCAAGAAGCCCCAAGACAACTCACAGCTGGGAGAAGCCAACTCCTCAGCTCATAGTGGACGGGCACCCACCTTCAAATTTCATGACAAAAGAAGAAGACCCAAAGTCAACTCACAGTCAGGAGAAACCGACTCTCTAACTTACAGTTGACGGGCATCCGCTTCCGGGCTTCGCATCGAAAGAGGACTACTGGCGGTCAGCCAAGGGAAGCGTGAAGATGTCTACACAAGGCACCGCAAAGAGAGGAAGAAGTCGGCCCCGCCCCGGCATCATTCTGTCCCGTTTCGTCGTGGCACTCCCGCTCGGCCACCTCGGCCTCGGCCCCAGTCGACCTCAGCCCCAGTCGGCCTCGGCCACAATCAACAATTTCCTAGAGGGCAGGTCATCAACTCAACAGCAGAAGACCAATTTCTTTAAAGAAAAAGCTCTCAAGCCTGTAATCGACGTCGACACCAAACACAACGCAAAGGCAAACAGCTACGAAAATGCTAAGTACACTACACTTTGAGAAAAAGTTTCTTTTCATTAATGGCTGAATGTATTATAGGAAACCGACAAAATTAACCTTTCAAAAGGCTCTCAACGGTCCTGCGATCAGAAGGTCACTCCCGGACCTGTCGCGAAACCCCCGCGGTGGTTCAAGACCTATGGTTCCAGCGACCTCGAGTTACTCCTCGGGCCGGCCACGAAACCTCCGAGGCGGTTCCGGAGGAGCTCGACGGCATCGCAGCTAACGAGACATCACTTGGTCTGGCTAGTATACGCCCCGAGTCGGTTCAAGTCCCTAACAGCCCATACCCGCTCGAGTCACCTCCCGGACCAGCACACAACACCCGAGACGGCTCTGAAGGAGCTCGGCGGCATCGCGGCTAACGGATACCACTCGGTCTAGCTAGCATACACCCCAAGTCGGTTCAAATCCCTAACAGCCCGTACTAGCTCGAGTCACCTCCCGGACCAGCACACAAATACCCGAGACGGCTCCGAAGAAGCTCGGCGGCATCGCGGCTAATGGATACCACTCGATCTGGCTAGCATACGTCCCGAGTCGGTTCAAATCCCTAATAGCCCGTACTCGCTCGAGTCACCTCCCAGACCAGCACACAAACACTCGAGGTAATTTTATTTCAGCCCCCATGGCTCTATTTCTGCTTCTGTAATTTTATTTCAGCCTCAATGGCTTTATCTCTGCCTCCGCAACATTATTGTAGCCTCAACGACTCTCTCTGCCTTAGTGGCATCATTGCAGCTTCAACGATTGTCTCTGCCTCAGCGGCATCATTGCGGCCTCATCGGCTCTCTCTGTCTCAGCGGCATCATTGCCGCTTCAACGACTGTCTCTGCCTCAGCGGCATCATCACGGCCTCATCGGTTGTCTCTGTCTCAGTGGTATCATTGCGGCCTCATTGGCTCTCTCTGTCTCAGTGGCATCATTGCAGCTTCAACGACCGTCTCTGCCTCAGCGGCATCATTGCGGCCTCATCGGCTCTCTCTCTCTGCCTCAGCGGCATCATTGCGGCCTCATCGGCTCTCTCTCTCTGCCTCAGCGGCGTGTTGACGGGCACCCACATCCAAACTTCATGCCAGAAGTTGAAGACCCAAAGTCAACTCACAGTTGGAAGAAACCAACTCTCCAACTCATAGATGACGGATATCCACTTCCAGACTCTGCGTTGATAGAGGATTGCTAGCTACCCTCAGCTAGCCAACGAGCGGACGGCAGAGGCCGCCCCATCGTATCCCCCAGATCGTCAGCGCAAAATTGTCACCGCGCCCAAGGACACGTGCCAGTCGGCAGCAAGTGGGGATCAGCCACTTGGGAGGTGACACCCATTTCACCTTGCTGGGGTGGGTCTGCTTCGTCTCAAGGACGAGGGGGCATTTGATGTGGCTGATCCGACGCCGTTAGAGTAAACCGTGAAGGAAGCTGACGGAGCCCGTCTCGGTCCCGCAGGATGACTTCGGCCTTCGAGGTCTCTTCGGCCTCCGGGGTCCCCTCGCCCTCGGCTTCGGACCTAGCTCCCCCTCGGCCTCGAGCTTCCGCCTCGGCCTCGGCCTCGCGCCTCGGCCTCGGCCTCGAGCCTCCACCTTGGCTTCTGCCTCGAGCCTCCGCCTCGGCCTCGGCCTCGAGCCTCTGCCTCGGCCTCGAGCCTTCAGCCTCCGCCTCAACCTCGAGCCTCCGTCTCGGCCTCGGCCTCGAGCCTCCGCCTCGGCCTCGAGCCTCCGCCTCGGCTTCCGAGGTCCCTTCGGCCTCTGGGGTCCCCTCGCCCTAGGCTTCGGACCTGGCACCCCCTCGGCCTCGAGCCTCCGCTTCGACCTTAGCCTTGAGCCTCCGCCTCGGCCTCGACACTCGACTGCCCCTTCGGCCTCGTACGGCCTCGGCCTTGGCTCTTCCACTCGGCCTCGGCCTTGGCTCTTCAACTCGGCCTCGGCCTCAGCTCCCAGCACCGAGCTCCCCTCGGCACTCCGCTGCCCCCTTGGCCTCATATGGCCTCGGCACTCGACTGCCCCCTCGGCCTCGCACGGCCTCGGCCTCAGCTCCTAGCATCGAGCTCCCTTCGGCCGTGAATAGTGTCATGCAAGCACTCTATAATCTATGCTCTACAAGGGATAGTTGGCTTCAACTCAACATCATCTTCCGCCCCAACGGCTGTACCTTGAGACCCGCACGACTAACTTTATCACCCATTACTGTCTGCACATGACAACAAAAAAGGTGACGTGGGGGACACATCTGGCAAGCGCCGTAACGGTCGGCCATGCCCTGCAGCAGCTTGCGACAGTTGTCCAAACCAAAATAGCACCTGTCAACCAGCTGCAGCCACCTACTCTGATGGGATACGGCCTGCAGCCTGACACGTCACATGGAAGTAAGCTCTGCCATTGCTGCCATCATAAATGCTCTAACAAGTGATCATGCCCCAGGCCAGACAAACTCTTAGCATCTATAAAATGGGTAAGAGGGACCTCCGACCAGGTAACCACAACAATACTCTTAAACACTCATCCTTGCTCACAGAGAGCACGGCTCTAAGCCTCTCTCTTTTTCTCTCTTTCGAGCTTCCTCAAGCTTACGGCTGTTGCCCAGAGCACTAACTTGAGCATCGGAGGATCCCTGCCGGAATTTTCGGCCCCTGGGACTTGTCTGCAGGCCCACAAGCGCAAGAAGCTCGCCGAAGGATCCCGGGCTCGCTGAAGGAGGCGACCAGACGCTCGCAGACGTTCGAGGATGATGGTTTGGCATCAACAGATTTCAAAGATTAGAATTTTTATTCTTTTTTAATGCCAATTTTGCTAATGTTGAATTGATAATGAATTTATAAGAGTTTTTATTTTTCTGAGTAGAAATAATTTTTGCTTGAGTGATATAAGATCATATATTTTCTTGTAAAAAAGTAATTATTCCTATACATCAGATTTATTATCCCCACCAGATTTTCCTGCATTAGAACTAAATTTGGTAACCATCTCTCTCCCTCTTCATCTTAATTTTTCTATTTTTTTCAGAGTTTTAAAAAATCGCATTTTCTTGTTTTCTGTTAAAAAAAGTTCAAAAAAAATAGAGAGAGAAGAAAAACAGAAAAAGGTGAAAAGAAAATAGAGTGGAAAAAAGAAAAAAAAAAGAAAAAAAAAAAGCCGAAAAGAAGAAGAATGAAATTCTTCCTTTCCCCAGCCGGCGCTGAACCCCTTCGTACCACTGCGAGCATGGTAGGTTGGCCATCGCCACTTCTTCGATGACCATCAATCAAACCCTAGCTGCTTCTTCTTCGATGAGCTAATAAGTCGTCCACCGATCATCCTCTTCTTGTCACCGCGCCATCGGCCACATCCCGCCCCCTACCCCCCCCCCCCCCAAAAAAAAAAACGCGCACACGCAGGAAAAAAAAAAAAAAAGAGAGAGAGAGAAGGAACAACCAAACGTTCTTCCTCTGAAGCTGACCTCCGCCCACATCCCTTCCAACACCGTGAAGCCACTGGGATGTCGCTACACTACCAGCCGCCATTGTCGCCACAGCCCAGTCTGGCACCTGGTTCATCGACCACCGGCCACTGCTAGCCATCCACAATGGTCATATAAAATCTAGAACACCATCGGCGGATCGATTTGGTCCTTTATTTCGTCTGGCAGCCAATCTCCCTCATCATGGCCGTCCTCCCTTGAACCAGAGCAGCCCCGAAACCACCATGACTTTATGCCCCCCGATCGCCGCTACTAACCGGCCAACTCAATCCAAACCATCACCTCTTCTTTTATGGTCTGTTTGGAGGGAACGGAATGGAGGGGAGAGAAAAAGAAAGGACGGAGAAAGGTCATATATATATATATATATATATATAAAAGCTATGTTGCTTGAGAAAAGGATGAAAAAAAAGGAAAAAATAAATAAAAGTATTTTTTAATAAAGATAAATTTGTTAATTCTTAAATAAAAGGGTAGGTGGAAAAAAAATTAAAATTATATTTTTTAAAAATTAAAATATTTTTATTTTATTTTTTTTATAATTTTTTTTTTAAAGAAATATAATTATCATATATTTTTTATTTCTATTTAAACAAGATAATTAATTTTTTTTTCTTTCATCATTTTTAAACAATAAAAATAACAACCTTTTTTTTTTTTTCTTCCTTTTTCTTTCATTTTTTTTCTTCTTTTTTTGACCCTTCTTTCCTCCAAAAGTTTCAAATAAAGCTTAGCACGGTGATAAGGTCCAATCTTCTTCATGGGCTCTTCTACTGTCGGGTTCCCTTTAGTCACGCCACAACCAACTAGCACGAAGAACAGGGGCACAAGCTCATTTAAATTTCGGGTCAGACCAAGAAAAATTAGTCCTAAACTTACTAAAGCTTATGCTTTTAGTTATATATATATATAGAGAGAGAAGTTTATTAAAAAACATCGGCATCGCTTGCTTGATCGGCACCGTTAGACTAATAGCTTTATTCCATGCATTGTTGTTCATTTCAACACACGATCTGTGATAATGAACAAATATAAACAATCAAATGTATTTCATCAATAACTAGGGTTTATTCACCTCCCGACCCAAACATTGCACCCTAGCTTACCACGGCTTACTTAATACTTTATTTTAAGGAAAAGACTTGCTGCATCAGGTGATGCAGCAAGTGCACACCTAGCATGTAGATTGGCTACACACTCATGCTAAGCCTCAATAAATTTTATCGCACGTACGGCGATATGCATGCATGCTCATTTACTGCACCACCCTTTTGAAGACTAAAGACTAATTAGATCGGGCTATGATGAACAGTGATTAGAGCGAGTAGAATGAGTTAAGCAAAGCGAGAGAATGCCCACATAACTTTTGACTGTACACATGCTACACGCAAAAGAATAAAATTATTTTTGATTCATGCAATTACATTACATGTGCACATAATCAATCACCCCGGTGCATAAAGTCCTTTCCTTCTTTAGCTTGATAGTAAATGAGATAACAACGCTTCAAGAGAGTGCGTTTGATTCTGGTGCCATGCTCCAAAGAGGCGAGCGCATTTGCATTGTATACTCGACTTCTTCTGCTAATTATCGCCGTATGTTTAAGCGTAAAATAAGTGAAAATTGGAAGGTGCCGAGATACCGAGTTGGTATAGCTGTGTTCTAGTCCTGCATTCATCATAGATGTTTTTGAGAGAGGCCTGCCCTTTATTATGTTACCCATAACCTTATGCCTTTTCTACAACCAAAAAAAAAAAAAACGCTGCGAATTATGCTGGTCATGAATGATGCCATGAGACACAACTGTGGCAATATTAAATAAATAATGAAAAAAATGCTTCGTGGAATGTGGCATGACAGAATTGATGCAATTCATGCCATATGGCATGACAGAAACCTCTCCACTGGGGCCTTGCCAGGAGATCCAACATTGGGATCCTAAATATAAGCATAAGAATCGAAGAGGTTTGCAAACAAGTATAAAATTTTCTATAGAATCCTAGAGCGATTTAGACCTGATTTATTTGATAAAATTACCTGGAATCTTTTTTTCTCAAAAACAATTGACGTATATGAAACCCAGAGATAAATGGATCATGCATAAGGCTCTTCATAAACTTGAAAACTAATTTGTTATATGCTTATTGACATTCAGCAATCAGCAATTGATGATAAGATTGGAGAACATAAAATTCACACATTCAAGGACTGAGTTTATTGGATCCTGTTTGACTAGAAGTTCTATGGCATGAAGAGAGAGTCTCTCATCTTTTAAATCCCAATAAGGACTAAAATATGAAACTATATTGCATGCTAATTTTCCAGATGTTAACAATGATCTTTAGCCTAGCATATTTTGTGGCAAAACATACGGTTAGACTTTAATGACCTTATTGCAGCTAATGGTACCATTAATATCAATTTGGCTTTTAAGAAGTACATTTCAAGTCAAGGACAATATTTCAGTTCTGCACATCTTTTGTGGTTTTTTTTTTTTTTTTCCTCTTAAAAAAAGAAAAGGTTAGCTATATGCATATGAGAGATTAAGAAATTCTTTGAAAATTCTTCACTGGCATGCTTCCAACTCGTTAATGTAGAAATCTATATTAATCAACTGCTGCTCATGGTGCAATCGTCCAAATCAGAATAATTAAAATATTTTATATTCTTCTACTATTTCCTCCTTATGGAGTATTATTACGGATTGCCGCGAATTACCAGGAGCCCAGATTTTCCTGGATTAACTTTAAAAAAATTACTTATCTGATTTCCAAACAACATTCTACGCCAACATGATGTTCATTACATCTGACCAAACCAGGTTATAACCAAAAACTAAACTTTTGAACTTTCAAATTCCAAATTAATGAAGCAAATTAAAAAGCATATCAAAATATGATCTAATACCACACTAGCTTTGCTAAGCACAGTCTAATTAACCCGAGTCAAACTAAAAGTCACTGCCATAGCTGTCCTTGCTTTTCAAGCACACTCTTGACCAAAAGCAAAAAGGAGCATTGCAAAACTGAAGTTTTTTTTCTCAATCTACTGACATTGAGCGCTTCTAAGCCAAGCTTCTTCTCATACTAAAATTTGGCTCTATTTCAGGATCCTGTTAGTGTCTTATATCCTCTATATAACATTTGAAGGAAACATTGTACAAAGACAGTGTGTACAACAGATACTGGCAGATCTTGTGAAAATATTCTATCATTTTCAGGAGCCACTCATGATCCCCTGTTAAAACAATGCCAACAAAGTTTCATATTGCACAAAAATCCTAAAACTTGATCCTGCTAACTCAACAAAACTGATCATATACTTAAATATTGAGGTGATTTCAAATACAAGACAGACTATATTTGCAGTAGAGAGATGTAACATGCTCTCCTATTGCTCTTGCATACCAATTCCTCTTATCTCTTCGCCTATTAAGAACATATATTTTCTAATACTAGATTGGATTATAAGATTGTTGTTTGATGCCACAGGCAAATTGCAGGGCGGTCAACAGCCCAATTCAGTGTCACTATAAGCAAAGCTATATTTTCCAAAAAAGCAGCATGCATGTCCTTTAAAGACAGTCCATCATGATCGAAACAGTAAAATTGTGAATGCTTTAGTTATTACCATGCACAAATGCCCACAAGATGAGAAGCATTGATGGAATCCCAGAATGGAAGCCACAAAATCAAACCCATCAAGTTAAACCAAACTGAATAACTAGGTTATATGTTTTCAATAAACAGGTCATAATATGTTTAAAAAAAAAGATTTGAATGGCTGTTAGAAACTAATTATTCTTTTATGTACCATGGTACAAGAAAACAGAACACTTTGCCATGACAGCAGGATATATGTGATGAATTTAGTTTCATTTACCAAGACTTCAAAACTTGCTGCAGCACATACCATAATATCATGAATATCTAAACGTTAAGCAGAATGGTTGATCATTCAGCCAACAAGACTTCTCAAGGAACGATATCACCATGTCTACTTTCCATCAGGAAACCCAAAGCCAATAATTGTTTGCTACTGAGTCAGCATTTTCTAAATTACAAAGTTTCATTTGGTTTTCTACAACTATACCATCAGATATATTATCTAAGGACTTCTTTAGGGAATCTGGATAAATATAGCATGAAATGATTGCATATTTACATTACAAAAGTTTCAGATGGACAAAATATGAAATCCCAGAACCTTTAGATAATCAGCAATGTAGCATCCAAATGAAACATATAAACTAACTAGAATTTCAGCATGCTGCAGAGTCATTTTCAAATGATAGAACCAATTCAACTACTAATGACAGTTAATCACCAAGCCTTAGAAAACATTAAAGCAGCATGAAAAGGAAATTTTTCATGCTCTCTGATTACTATTCTGAGGCAGTGGTCTACAATGCTTTTCAGGATGCTACTTTCATGCTCTATGAAGTATGAATACTATTCTGAAGCTCATGAAAAGATTCAATCAGCTACCAGATGTTAGCCACCAATATTTCATTCATATATTAATCAATTCCTGCAAAATGCCCTTAGATTAATGGGAGCATGGAAGTCTCTTAGTCTCTTGCCAAGACAGGTTTAATTTGATTACAAGTTGATATAATAAAATTTGCAATCAACAAAACACTTGCATGCCATTACATTTTCAACTGAATTTAAGCTCACCCATTTAAATCCAGGAAGAAAAGAATTTCAATCATGAATTACAATAAATAGACCTATGTTTAACAGGTGCCGGAGCAAGGTGAGGCATGTGGACTCTCAAAGAAGTAAGGTATGAACTTTGTGCATTTAGCTTTCTTGTCAAAGAAATATATTAAATATTAATGTCTAGAAAAGAACAAGGCAAATGTTAGTTGTTGGATTTGGAATTGCAGATTGTATGTGACTTTAGTAAATATGTATCCTACATTGTTACATATTTCAGACATCTATACAAACATATATGCATAGGCACATATACATGTGTGTACTATAAATGACCTGCTCTAGAACTGGAATGCTAGGATTAAGCCTACAGAAACATATGCCACCAAACTTAGTTTGGCCGCAGCGCAAATGCAATACCCACCCTTTTCTTCCATTGGTTACAGAAATACACAAAGCAAAATGCGTTCACCTCATGGTAAATGCCCTAAATATAAGGTACAAGAACAAAGGTTGACACTAGCCTACCTATAAGATGAATAGGCCACATAAGGCTTACAAAAGCCTTAAAAATGTTTAGTAAGAGCCTTAAAAAAGGAAATTAGAAGAGGTGAAACTCTCCAATAAGCCCAAAAAATGGAATGGTTTAAAATGTGTTTTGCTTTTAGCATTAATCTCTAACCCATTCGTTACTTCCATTTTCTCCTTTCCTAAATACAAGCAGCACTAGTTCTAAATAATATGAAGACAAAGCAATTATCAGAGAAGTATTTTATTAACTAAGACAATTGGCTTGCTGTGGTATCACCCACATTATCCGTCCAAAGGAGTTTTCACGTTCAAAATTTGAAGTGGGGCCAATAATCCCTCATGTGCTCAAGAAGTACAATGTGTTGCCAATATATATTGTACAGCAATCATTATCATATATCACCTTCCATTATTGACATGAAAAAATGGCCTAGGGAACATTGTCGATCTGAAAAAGATGACATTTCAGAGAGATACACTAGCCATGGTACTAAATTTGTTTATTGCCAAGATACTGAATGCTCCTATCAATTCTAATCGTGATAAGTCTATGTGATTTCACATCATAAGATGGGAGCATGCTACTGAGTGTTATCTCTACAAACATATGTCATAAGCTTGCTACCACATAATGTATCCAAAGGAAATTTCACATTGAAATTTTTAAAAGGGGCCAATAATCCCTGGCGTGCTCAAGAAGTATGACATGTCACTAATATATATATATATATATATATATATATATATATATATATATATATATATTGTACAGCATGCATTATAATATATCACCTTCCATTATTAAGATGAAAAAGTGCCCTAGGAGACATTCTCAATCGGAAAAGGATGATATTTCAGAAAGATACACCAGCCTTTGTTCTAAATTTATTTTATTTCCAAGATAGTGAATGCTCCTATCAATTCTAGCTGTGTTAAGTTTATGTGATTTCACTTCATAAAATAGGAGCATACTACTTAGTGTTATCTCTACAAACATCTGTCATAAGCTTGCTAGCATTTTCCATTAAGTTGTTAGAAATGTGTTTGTTAGAATTATGACCTTGTGAAACTATTAGAAGGAACCTAAATAGAATATTTGAGCCTGGATGCTGACTCTTATACCGTAAATTAAAATATCCAACCAACCAAAGACATAAAAGGAAGAATAAATCTGAAACAAAAAAGAACAATGACAGCAAATAACATCAGTTTCCAAAATAAGTTCACTTGGCATCCATAAAAATAAGCATACAAGTGGGCTTTAAATCTACCAAAGTAAATACAACATACAAAGAAACAATGCTAGAAAGACTTGAAAAGAGATTCATCAAAAGCAAAGCTAAATGATACCACCCACAAAGTGGAATTAGCTTACAATACTCATACATATGCTTTAAGCTCTTCATACAAGCTTTGTGGTAGAACTTCCACAATCCACACCAAAACTATTTAAATTATATTTTACAAAATCCTTCTCCTAGCCTTCAAAAGTATCCTAATTTACCTGATGCCATTAGATTTCCCTTAGCCAATTTACCATCTGAAACATCCGTAGGCAATGGCGACCATGTCGCAGGATTCCTTGTCTCAGCCCGCAACCTCAGAAACAACATAAATCCAATCACCGACACGCTCATGAAAGCAAATCCACATAGAATTGAACGAACAAATGCTCCAAAACCTCTTCTTGCTGGACTCTCCCAACCCAGAGTAATCGGAGCCTCTCCATTGAGACTGCCCACTGTATTGTTAATTTTCATAATTTCCAGCCCATTCAGCAATCCATTTATCCTGGAATGCCTGCTCTGCTTAGAAGGACCAATGCTGACACTTAAAAGCTGCTCCAACCCATCTACGCCAGCTACGAAGTCTACATAATAGGGTGAAGCCAGAAAACCGGTGGCACCCGAGAGATCTAAACCTTCATAGGCCAAATACCCATTGACATAGACATTGAAATATAACTCATTGAGGGCTAGACTGGCAATATCACAGAAGTGCATGCGGATAAGGTACTTGTAACCGGATCTCACCGCAAAAACCCACGTCATGTTAGAATTGGAATCCGAAACATTGGCAGCATCCACGACTCTGGCAGTATTGTACACGTTATCAGGAGCTACTTCACGGCTCGCCCCGCCATCCCGGTACATAATCCTTCCACCGAAGGTCACAGTTTTGGAAACAGAATCCGAATTCTTGAAGATGGCATCGGGAACCCAAGTCCTCCAAAGGGTATCATTAAAAGGTGTGACCTTTGGGCCTCCAACGTTGAGCCGGTAGAGGGTTTCCATCGCCTGCCTCGAGAGGCCATCAAATTTCTCAATTCGATCAGGATTTACTAACCTCGCCGTGTCGCCGATGAGATCCTCGGGAGCCGAGATGACCTCAATTGCATTGACAAAGGCAAAGGATGATCTTCGAGCAGGGGCGAACGAGATCACGAGCTTCTCGGCGTCCACCCTAACGAGATACTCCTTCAATAGAGGAGAGGAGGTGCTGAAATCGGACAAGAGAACGAAGCCGGAAGCGGAAACGTGGAACAGGGCGGAGGAGAGGTTGAAATCTCGGGAGGAGAAGGGGTAGAAATGGAGGCGGATTATGTGGGTGCCCTTCTGTTTGATCTGGAACTCGTAGGAGGAGGGGCGGGTGAAGACCCTGGCCGTCCGAGAGAGAGGAAAGGAGGCCGGCGACGCGTCCGGCGCCGCCGCCGAGACGGAGATCTTGGGGCCGGAGGAGCGGAGGAGGGCGGTGGAGTCGGGGAGGAAGACGCGGCGGTCGTCCAGGGTGGAGGGGAGTCCGATCCGCAGGCGATGAGGTGGTTATCGGGGGGAGCAAAGCGGGCCGAGTATAGGGCGAACAGCAGGACGAAGCGGAGGAAAAAGAAGAATAAGAGGGAGGTTCGGGGAGTCCCCATGGCAATGGATCGAGAGATGGGTGTCGACGCTCGGAGATCGGGGAATTGTTCGACCTTGGAGCTCAAAAGAATAGGGCAGATAGAGAGAGACGGAGGAGGGAATGGAGGAGCCTGGGGGTAACCGGACTGGGTCGGGGGACAGTTGTAACGCACCTACAGAGGGGGAGGAAAGGGGAAGGGTTCACGCGGCACGCGCAGAGGGGGTGTGGTGGGGGGCGCGCCGCAAGTCGTGGTCGAGACGCGTCACAAGCTCGTGGCTAGCCGAGCCCTCCGGCTCACGCGTTTTGGACCGGATTGCTGCCATTTTCTCACAGGGCCAGCTGGCGGATTCCACGACGATAGGATAGCGTTGAGTGCTTCGCTGTCCAATGGCCAGCAAACGTACGAATTGAGTTCCCATTTTGGACGACTCGGCGGTGGTAAGCAGCTTCAGTTCTTACCGACATCTTAATTAATCGACGGCAATTACTGCTTTGGGATCACGAGTATTTGTAACAGGGCCGGACATGTTCTAGCTTCGGGTCTTCTTGCAAGGGCCCTGATATTTTCTGAAGGCAAGCAAGTGGCATTTTTGGTTAGTCGTTGTAGTTGAAAGGGATGGACGTTGGAGGGTGGGCAGAATAATTTATTTGGTAGTCGATGGATGGACGTTACCGCCTTGAAGAAGCCAGAAAGAAATCAAAGTTCTCAATTTCACGGGGGTTTAAAGCGGGCGTAGTTGTTATTAGTTTTTCTTACTGGTGTTTCGCATGGTCGCCGTCGTCGAGAGAGATGGCGGTAGAGGGTAGTGAGCTGGACTTTTCACCTGGAGTGGCGCCCCCCTCTTTGCATCAACCACTCGTTCCTGGTGCTTGGATAACGGTGGGAAACGTTTCCTACGCGCTATTTTCTACCAGTCAAAAATAATCCAATCTCTCATATTTCTATTATTATTTGAAGCCACAGTTATTATAATTTTCTTTTTATTTTTACGATTACCAGGTTATCGTGTGTTACCTTACATGAGATAATAAAATTTTATAGATCATAATGATACTTTTCTTAGTACTTTTAAGAAGCTTAACTGTCTTTTAAGAAGGAAATAATTAACTAAGAGGTATGTAATTACTAAAGATGGGAAGGAGAGTAGTGGTACGGTGATTTTAAAGTTAATTGCTCGTTAACGGATATTATTATGAGAAGTGTATGTTGAGAATTTGATATCTTGGAAATACCATTGGCCATCTTGACCCTCATGTATGAGTGTTTTTTTTTTTTTTTTGCTGTTTTAATTTTAATACAAGAGATCAACATGAACCACGTCTATGATGTTAGGAATGTATGAGATGTTAGAAGTAAAATTTAGCATCAATGAAACGTTGCGATAGGCTTATGTAGCTTTGTACATATATATATATATATATATATATATAATAATTATTTATGAACACTTCAATTAAAACAAAATAATCGATTATTCATCCCTCAAATTACTAGACATTAAAAGCATTTAAAGAACAAAATAAGGTGTCTACTCCTTAGAATGCTTTTCACCTAAGAGTGCCTTAAGATTCGTGCTGTGGTTTTACCTTCCTCAATCTCCCGCGAACTTCACCATCGTTAGTGTTCTCACTATATCAGATAATGGAGGAAACTATCCCCCCACTTCTACTGAATCGGATCTAGTTAAGCATGGACAGATACCAGGAAGAAGCATTGCGGATTCCTGGTTTATTTTGGTCTCTTCGTCCCCTTCGTCGGCGGAAGTTGCAGAGGTGGAATTGAACTTCCCGTAAGTGATCCAAGTTCCTCTAACGACCTTAGAAGAGGAGGCTAGGAGCTGGGAGTAGCCTGCCGTCCTTGCGAGGAGTACCCAGCGCTGGATTCCTTCAGACTCTATAATCAGAGAATTTTGGAGAGCTAGAGTTGCCGATGAGGTTGGAGCTATGTGTCTCGCTCATCGATGCTACATCTTTCACTTTTTTGAACCTACTGACAAGGATTTGGTGCTGAGGAGGCCATGGGTCGTCAATGGCCAACCAATAGCCACCGCAGAATGGTCATCGCCGTTCATTTTGGCACCGGATTCTTTGGCATCTGCCTTGCTTTGGGTCCGGCTGCCTAATCTACCAATTGAATTTTGGAAGGATGACATTCTGAGCTCTATCCTTGCTCCGGCCGACCACTTCATCTTCTCCGACTCATCAACAAAGAAGAAGCTTAGGGGAGGCTTCGCTCGGGCCTGCGTACGCATCGATCTAGGAAGGCCTCTTTGTTCGAGAGTCAGGGTGTAGGGTAGCCAATTTCCCTTCTGGCAACAGTTTGCCGATGAACATCTAAAAGGCATCTACTCCAGATGTGGGTCTTTGCATTACCATGGCACTTGCACACCATTGTCAGAAGCAGAGTCATTCTCGACTGGTTCCTCCTTCGGTCCGTGGATGGTGGCTTGCGACAACGACGTACTCCCAATGGCCAAGCTTCTGATCTAAGGAGGAAGTCTCCAGGTGCTTCTAACCATCCAGGGCATGTTCCTCGCTTAGTCTCTGGTGATGGTTGGCAAGTTCCGACGAAGGTAGCTCATCGGCATCTCTCCAAGACTAGCCAAACCCAGGGTTCCCCTATTGCTGACCCTTTTCTGGAACAAGGGAGGAGGAAGGAGGTCATGCCGGTTGTTTTCCCTATTTCCCTAGCTTCTAGGTCCCATGGCTCCTCTGTCTCTGGTTCCCTTGGGTATCAGTGTGGTTCAACCATGGATCAAGTTGGGAGGAAGGGTGGCATGATGGTTGTTGGAGTTGTGCTGGGTGGAAGTGGCGTGCCGGCAGTCAGAGGGTGTGTCATTTCTGTGTCCAACAATGCAGCTGATACCCAACCAGAGAACTTAAATTCACTGGGTTCTCTGAATTCTAAGGTGAATTCAGAGAATCCTTTTGCACTGCTGGGATCTGATAAGTGGGCCGAGCGGCCTACGGTCCGTAAAGATGTTAACCCTGGCCCATTCAAGAGGGCCAGACCTGTGGAGGTTCAAACCCAACATGCTACCTCTAAAAATGAAAAGAGAAAAGGCAAAGCGAAATCAATTGGCTCAGCCACTACACAGGATAAATTCACCTTTACAGCACATCAGGATCCAGCTCAGGGCTCTGTTATTCTGGTTGATACGGGTGTTTGGTCTACTTATAAATAGGGTTTGACCCTTGATAGGGTGAGGGTCGTGCTTGCCCTATCAAATCACCTCGAAGGTCATGGCCATGATTCAATGGTTTTTTGCCTCAAGGAAGCCATTCTAAGGCAAGGAATTGACTCCATGCCCCCCCGAATGAAGGAGACTGAAGCAATCATGAAGGATTCCCAAATATTAGAGTGTACTAGTTAGAACACTGAGGGTGGCAACCTGACTAATGGTTGCCTTTCTGGTAATGATATGTTAAAGGACCAGACTAGGTCTCAACCCCCTTCAACAATTTAATGAAGATACTTATTTAGAATGTCAGAGGAGCTCGCAAACCTTCATTTCATTTCTCTTTTGGAAGACTTATATAGTTATATAATTTTGATATCTGTGTTCTTCTGAAAACCCGATTGTTGGGTAACAGCCTAGCTCGGTTCAGGAGACAGGTTTTCATATCTTGATCCTCTTATGTAGTGGATCTATCGGGCTATCTGGAGGTATTCTGGCTCTTTGGCGTAATACTTCCATCAGGGTGGATGCCTTTCATTGATGCAACCAGCAAGTTACCCTTGTTCTCTATGAGGGGACTTCTATCCTCTGGCTCCTCTCGAGAGTTTACGTTAGCACTGATTTTTGGAAGATGCATATTCTATGGTCTGAGATTCACTCTCTTCTTACTCAGGGAGTTCTATCACTCATTGCAGGAGATTTTAATTACATTGTTGAGAACAATGAGAAAAAAAGGGGGCAGACAGCCTAGTGGTTCAGTGAAAATTTTGGAGTTCATGACCTTCATTTCTGATGCTGGTTTGCTTGACTTGGGATACTCGGGTTCCCAATTTACATGATGTAATATCCTTCAGGGAACTGTGCAAGTCTGAAAGAGATTGGATATGGCTATGGCCATGACCCACTGGCTTCAGATTTATCCATCTACCACTGTTACTTATCTTCCAAGGATAGCTTCTGATCACTGTCCCATCTTGATATCTACAGATGTGATTGCTTAGCAGTGGTGACCATTTTGATTTGAACAGTTCTGAACCTCATATTCCTCTGCTCGAACCCTCATCTCTCAGGTATGGCATTTATCTATAGAGGCAATGCTACCTATAAGCTATCTCGGCATCTGGAGCTTGCGAGGCGCAGACTCTCTAGTTGAAATAGACTGAAGGTTGAGGATATGGTCAGAAAAGTGGAACATGTGAAAGATGATATTAGTACCCTACAGACCAAAGAAGATCAGGAGGGCTGCCTTACTGATCAGGACATAACATCTCTCTAAGGTAAGTTAGCTCTTCACCACTCCCTTCTATGGCAGCAAGAAACTTTTTGAAGGCAAAGGTCTCGGATTCAGTGGATTTGAGATGGGGATCGCAATACCAGATTTTTTCACCAGGCCATCTTGAAGCGTCGAGTAGCTAATAGGATTGGCGACTTGCTGATGAGGTGGGGCACTATCAAGAGGATATTCACATTATCAGGGATCGGCTTCTTCACTTCTTTCAGTCCAGATGATCAAAGCGCACTAGTGATGGGTTTTCTGTCCATCCGATTTTGACTGCTAAGAGGGTCTCAGCAGAGAAGAATGACTTCTTATCGGACCGATTACTGCGAATGAGATACGGAAGGTTGTTTGAAAGCTTGGGCCTATCAAGGCCCCTAAGCCTGATGGGTTTTTGCCTTTCTTCTTCCATCATTATTGGATTATAGTGAGCCAGGATGTTGTACAGGCCATCTAGAGTGTTTTTTAATCCAAAGTAATTCATGCTGATTGGAATTGGACTATCATCACTCTTGTGCCTAAGCGCTCTATGCTTTCGCCCCTCAACATTTTTAGCTCATCAGCTTATGCACTACCTTGTATAAGGTCTGTGCGTGTATTGTCATCCGCCTACATAATGTGATACCTCATCTCATTTCTATGGAGCAGTGTGCTTTTATCAAGGGCGATGCATTACTGATAATATCTTGATAGCTCAGAGTTTATGCATGACTTTCAGAGATCTTTTGCCCGTCGATGTCTTATGGCTATTAAGCTAGACATGGAGCGAGCTTATGACAGGGTGAGCTAAGATTTATGTACTGCACTCTTCATGAATTTGGGTTTGATGACCTTGTTATTGATTGAATTATGGCCTGCATTCATCGGCCTTCATTCTCTCTTATCGTTAACGGTAGTCGGACTGATTTCTTCTACTCTGCTATTGGGCTACATCAGAGATGCCCACTATCCCCTTTCATGTTCATCCTTGTTGCTAATGTTCTATCTCATGCATTTGCTCAGGCATAGGATGACTTTCACATTACCCCTTTTACGACGACTCCCAAGGGCCCCTCGATCTCTCATCTTTTGTTTGCTGATGATTGCATATCACTGGGTTAGGCCACTATCCATAATGCGGCGACCTTTGCTTCTATTATCTAGCTCTACTGTCAGGCCTCTTGTCAGAGAGTTAATCTTCATAAGTCCATGATCTATTTTAGTTCAAAAACAACTGCTATAATGAGGGAGGCCATACTCCAGACCCTGGGCATTACTACTCAGATTGATATGCTATCTTATCTGAGAATCCCTATCATAGGAAGACAGCGCGATATAGAGATTATATTAACCTAGAGCGTTGGGTCCGTGACCGTCTTGATGGTTGACAGGTCATAGGGTTATCCATGATGGCGAGGATTACCCTTATTCACTCGGTCCTCACTTCTCTTCCTCTTTATCTTCTATTTAACGTTGCTATCCCAACGACTTATCTAGGAGGATAGAGAGATATTTTAGAAACTTTATATGGGGCTCCATGTAGGATGACCATGTTATTCATTTACTGGCATGGGATACTGTCTATTTGCTAATTTCTGAAGGTGGTCTTGGAATCCAGTCTTTGACAGTCAGAAGATAGGTGCTGGTTGCTAGGCATGCTACACAGTTCCTATTGGATCTGCATTGCTTCTGGAGCTATTTCATGTAGGCCCATTTTGGGGTTTAGACTCCCTCTATGGCTTTTTAGTCCTTCCGTGGATACTCTTCTTTCTAGAAGGAGGTCTGCCGGCATGCCTCGATGATCTTGAATAACATCTCATGGATGATTGATGATATCCTTGGTTGATGTTATTCAGGATATGTGGATTATTTAGCTCCCCCTCTCTCATTGTCCTACTTTTATCAGCATGGATGTTCCTAGCAGCATGAGAGTCACAGAGTTGATCTCTCAGAATCATACATCCTAGCACGGTCCTATGGTGACCCGATTCTTTGAGGAGGAGTTAGCTCGCAGGGCCCTTTCTATTCCACTCATACTGGGACACTCATCTGATACCAGATTATGAAAGAGATCATGTCTTTCTACTGTGCCTATTAGGGATCTGATGAGATTTATCGGCCACACTCGCAGCATATGATCGATGCAGCGTGGATCTGAAAGCTTTCTATCCATCTCAAGATTCAGCTCTTTATTTGGAAGTTTGTGTGTGATTATCTTCCCACCTGCTCATTGCTTGTTGAAAGGAAAATGCCCATTTAGGCTACTTGCCCATTATGTGGATAGAAGGAGGAGACCACTGATTATGCCATCTTTAGATGCCCTAGAATAAGATAGATATGGCTGATGATGGGTTACCACCCTAGGAAGGGTGCTGATGGCTCTCAGAGGACTGCTCTTGACATTCGAAGAAGAATTCGATAGCAGGGCGCTATTTGGACTGGCACAGCCTACTAGATTGGGCTGTCGCGTAACCTACTTATTTTCACTGATGATGCAGTTTATCCCCGCAAGGTTATGAGGAAAGTTATTTCCTTCTTGAAGAATACACACTCCATGGTTCTGCTTCTGATTCTGACAGCTATGGCCACTGGGGCTCCTCTGCTACTTTGACAGCAAACCGACATACGTTTTTATTTCTTGGGAGCCTTCCTCCAGGGTTAGTCAAAATCAATTTTAATGGAAGTGTTTAGGAAAGATGTGCTGGCTCAGCTTTTATCATCCGTGGAACTAATGGAGTAATGTTGGCGGTGGGTGGATTCGGCCTTCTAGATTCCTCAGTTTCTTTGACTGAGCTTTATGCAGCTTGGGATGGTATCTCATACGCCACTCGGATTCTACATGCTCATGTCTCATCATCGAGGAAGACTCTACTATGGTCATCCGATGGGTTCGATAGGATTCCTATGCTCACATACCTAGCAACCCTTTACTCCATGATATCTAGTCTATACTTCGGAAGGTTCATACTGTCCATATCCGGCATATCTATAGAGAAGCTAATGCTGCGGTGGACTGAGTAGCGGCATCAGTGGCCTATTACTCTGGTTTTTGAATTTGGAATCAGAGAGATCCTTGTCCCATTGCACTAGAGCAAATACGTTTTTTGATATATCATGGTTGACTCATACTAGACTAGTATGATCACCCGCTTTTACTAAAAAAAAACATTTTTCTTATGTGGGTACGTATAAGCCTACTACATATTGAGCCGCCTAAGATTGAATGAAGTCCAATGAAGAATGCAAATTATTTTAGGTTTGCATAGGTCAAGCTCAATCTATTTCCAAGTAAGGAGGAGAAGGAGCAAGAGTAGGATATGATACAAAGCCCTAGCAAAAAGAAAGGAAGTGAAAAGAAACTTTAGCATTTGTATCACTTGCTATTATTATAGTCATTTTTGAGTTTTTTTATTAATTTTACAAAAAGCATAAAAATAAACTTATTGTAGAGCCTGGTGTGGTACTCCAAAGCTTAAATCCTAGGGTGGAGGTTTGTAGGCTCCACAGGGTTAAGGCCCAGGTTGTTGGGTCTTGAGGGGGCTAGTCTATCATTGAGCTGGGTTTGGGCCCAAGGTGTGGGTTGATCCAAGGGAGTTTTTTAGGGTTTATATCCATATAATAAGGCACCGGTTCATGTGTGGTGCTGGTTTTATTTTGGTGGCCGTCATGGGGATGGGTTATATATAGTCATGTAACGATGATGATTATAGATGAATGAAAAAAAAAACCCTTTTCTCCCTAGAATAAGCTATCCCTCTCCTTTTCTCTTTTATCCATGTCTTTCTCTCTTTCTCACATATAGATGCCCTAGATTTCTAGGGTTTTATTGCTGCCATCTCTGCCCTAGCCATCTTCTTGGAACCGCCTCTCTCAAAGAAGGAGAAGGAAGAAACCCTAGCAGCACCTTCTTCTTGGGCAGCATCTCTTGATTTTCTGGATCAAATCTGAAGGTTCACGTGAGGAAAAAGAGAGGCCACGACCCTCTCTTACAATCTTGGGGTGCAAGAAACCAAGGAAAATCCTAGTTGCTAATCAATCTGGGAAGATTACCAAGATCAAGATCCAAAATTCTGATGCAAAATTTCAGCAGGGATATCATTTCGCTTCCGCATCTCCACACGACTTGGGGCTGGTCGAATGCGTGCTATGCTCCAAGGTTAGAAAGAGG
Organism: Calamus simplicifolius; assembly: GCA_900491605.1. Classification (NCBI taxonomy): domain Eukaryota; kingdom Viridiplantae; phylum Streptophyta; class Magnoliopsida; order Arecales; family Arecaceae; genus Calamus; species Calamus simplicifolius. Next base: position 854,944 of record UESW01004653.1, read on the forward strand.
ACGATCCACTCTTCATTTGGTATCAGAGCCTCGGTGATTTGGTGGAGAAAAGATTGGATCTTGGGCGTTTCTTGGTAAGATATCAAACCAGAAATTTCTGCATCAAGTTTAATTTTTGTTTTTGTTGTGTGCATTGTTTCTTGGTTGGATATGGCATATAGTAGCTTTAAATTCGATTTTGAAAAGTATGATGGCAAAGGAAACTTTACCCTATGACAGCAAAGGGTGAAGGATTTATTGGTACATCAAAGGATTTACAAGGTCTTGGTGAAACAAAGACCGGATAATGTAAGTCGTGAGGATTGGAAGGAGTTAGAGGAGATTGCATTTAGCACAATCAGGATGTGCTTGGCTGATCAAGTCTTGCCGGAGATTTGTATGCAGACCACGGCAAGGGGGCTCTGGGAAACTTTAGAGAACACTTATATGGGAAAGAGCATGACAAACAAGTTATGGTTGAAGAAACAGTTGTACAGCTTGAGAATGCCTAAGGGAGGATATCTTGTGGCCCATATTCAGAAATTCAATCAAGTGTGCTTAGAGGTGATGAGCCTTGATGTAAAAATTGATGAAGAAGACAAGACCCTCATCTTGTTGTGTTCGCTACCCAGTTCCTATGATGGTCTGATTACAACCTTGGTGTATGGGAAGGAGACCCTAAATTATGAAGAGGTTGTGGGGGTGCCGAGATCAAACCAGCAAAGAGAAAAGATTCGCATGAAAACTCTAACACGGAGGTAATTGCTGTGAATGAGAGGCAAGGAAGACCCTGGGAAAAGGTTAGAGGCAAGTCCAAAGGCAGATCTAAGTCTCGGGACAAGCAGAAAGCATGAAAGTGTTACAAGTGTCATCAATTGGTCACCTGAAGAGAAATTGCCCACTTCTGAAGAATGAGAAGGGGAAGGGCATTTCCAAGGGAGGTTCAACCAGAAATGGTGGTGCAAATTCATCTGAAGACAGTGAAGATGATGTACTGATAGTTTCAGATGGTACCAAGAAGTGTGATAGTTGTTGGACACTTGACTCAGCATGTTCTCACCATTATACTTCGCATAGGGAGTGGTTTGTAACTTATGAAGAATCTGATGGAGGGAGTGTATGCCTTGGTGATAATCATCCTTGTAAGGTTGCTGGAGTTGGAAGCATAAGGGTGAGGATGTATGATGGGGTTATAAGGACTTTGACCAATGTCAAACATGTCCCAGAGTTGACGAAGAATCTAATTTCTTTGGGCTACCTGGAGAAGCATGGGTATGCTTTTGGAAGCCAGCCGGGGAGTGAATGTTTGAGAATAACCAAGGGTGCATTAGTGGTGATGAAAGGGAGAAGGTTGGAAAATAATCTCTATCAAATGGAAGGCTCAGTGGCCATAGATGGTGCGAGGTGCTAGCAGCGGCACAGGAAGTACAGTTGGTCTATAAACTGTGGCACTATCGAATGGGATACATGAGTGATAAAGGGCTTATAGAACTCAGTAAAAGAGGTCTGATTCCAGTACTTAAGAAGGAGGACAATGACATCTGTGAGCCCTGTATTTATGGCAAACAACATAGGTAAGATTTGCCAGCAGTTCCAAGCAGAGTGAAGGTATTCTGGAACTAGTTCACTCAGATGTATGGGGACCGACCCCTGTGTTAGCCAGAGGTGGGGCTAAGTATTTTTTGACCTTCATTGATGACTACTCCAGGAAGGTATGGGTATATCTGATAAGAGAAAAATCAGAGGTATTTGCCCGGTTTAAAGCTTGGAGAGTTGGTGTTGAAAAGGAGACAGGAAAACCAGTGAAGTATTTGAGATCTGACAATGGAGGGGAGTATACAAGCAATGAATTCAGAAGCTACTGTAAGAAAAATGGGATCCAACGCCATTACACAGTGAGGATGACTCCCCAGCAGAATGGTGTGGCAGAGAGGATGAATCGTACATTGACAGAGAAGGCTAGGAGTTTGAGGCTGCAGGCATCACTGCCCAAGGTCTTTTGGGGTGATGCAATTATGTTCTCTGGTTTTCTTGTTAACAGGTCCCCTAATAGAAAACTTGATGGAGGCATTCCAGAGGAGATCTGGAGTGGGAAGAAGGTGGAGCTTGGACACCTAAGGATTTTTGATTGCCCAGCCTATGCACATGTGGAGGCAACTGAAAGGAGCAAGCTGGACCCAAAATCACAAAGGCTGATCTTCATCGGGTATCCACAGGGAGTTAAAGGCTATTTGCTATGGAGTTCAGATTCACAGAAGTGTATCATCAGTAGAGACATTATTTTTGATGAGAAGAGCATCTTAAAGAGGTCAGGATTGCAGATGGAGCTGAAAAGGCTGAACAGGACAGCAGTGGACAGCATTGGCTGACAGGTGATGTACCTTCTACTTCTACTTCAAAACATGCTTCTTTTGAGGTGGAGTTTGATATGAATGTTCCAATACATGTAAAGGATCAGCCAGAAGAGCCATCAATCCAAAAGAAGGTGCAGGTGGAGTCATACACTTCAGCTTTGAGAGATGATCAAAGGGGTGTGGCATTACACAAGGCAAAGCGTACCATCATCAAACCTGCTCGATATCGCATTGATGACATGATTTCTATGCTCTAATCATTGCAAATGAAGATCCAGAGACCTTCCAAGAAGCCATGGAAAGTTCATAAAGAGACTCATGGATGCAGGCCATGATGGAGGAGATGGAGTCCCTGAAAAGAACAAGACATGACAGCTAGTGGATCTACCTAGAGATGCTCGGGCCATTGGTTCAAAATGGGTGTTCACAAAGAAGGAGGCACCTTCAGAGCAAGGTGAGTCAGATACAAAGCAAGGCTTGTTGCTAAGGGGTTCTCACAGAGAGAGGGAGTGGACTACACAGAGGTATTCTCTCCAGTGGTACGTCATGCTTCAATTCGTGTGTTGTTATCTCTCGTAGCATAACATGGTATGGAGTTGCAGCAGATGGACGTGAAGACGACTTTCTTACATGGGAATCTAGAGGAGAGGATATACATGAAGCAACCAGAGGGTTTCAAGGAATCTGGATTGGAAAAAAAGTGTGTCTACTAAAGAAATCGCTCTATGGTTTGAAGCAGTCACCCCGTCAGTGGTACAAAAGGTCTGACACTTTTATTTTGGGCCTTGGATTTTCTAGATGTGAACATGATACTTGTGTCTATGTGAAAGATGTGGATGAGGATGATGCACTGTATCTCCTTCTGTATGTGGATGATATGCTCATTGCCAGCAGGAGTGTTGAAGCAGTGAATGGACTGAAATATGCATTATCAACAGAATTTGAAATGAAGGATTTGGGGTCAGCTAGGAAGATACTTGGGATGGAAATTTACAGAGATAGAACCAAGGGAATTCTACACTTGTCATTGGGTGGATATATTCACAAGGTGTTGGAGAGGTTTGGGATGGATAAGGCCAAACCAGTTGGAACACCTTTGGCTAGTCACATGTCTCTTTCTAAGTTACAGAACCCCCAGACAGATGAAGAGAAAGAGTACATAGAGAGAGTTCCATATGCCAGTGCCGTGGGCAGCATTATGTATGCTATGGTGTGTTGCAGGCCTGACATAGCATATGCAGTGAGCCAGGTGAGCAGATTCATGGCGAACCCAGGGAAGGAGCACTGGAAGGCACTCAAGTAGATTTTGAGGTACCTTCAGGGAACTCGTGGACTTGGTCTAATTTTTGGGTAGCAAGATGGATCTAAGGAGAAATCTAATATCCCAAGTAAGTCATTAGATCCATTGGAAGGATTTATGGATGCAAATTTTGTAGGTGATCTGGATACAAGAAGGTCTACGACAGGGTATGTGTTCAGCATGTATGATGGATTAATTTCTTGGAGATCAACCCTTCAACCTATTACAGCTTTGTCTACAACAGAAGCTGAGTATATAGGGATTACAGAGGCTGCCAAGGAGGCTCTTTGGTTGAAGAGACTCATCATGAAAATGAGGATAAAGTAGGGTACAGTATTGTTACACAGTGATAGTCAGAGTGCCCTGCAGTTGGCTCAGAACCCAATCTATCATGCACGCATAAAGCATATAGATGTGAGGTATCACAGGATCAGAGAATTGATGGAAGAAGGTCATGAAGTGGAGCTGGTAAAAGTTCATACAAAGAAGAACCAGGCAGATGCACTTACGAAGACTCTTCCATGGGATAGCTTTCTCTCATGTGTGATACTGATGGGTCTGAGGGAATGTGCAGATTTTTCAGCAGCTTTGAAGCACCAAGGTGGAGATTGTAGAGCCTGGTGTGGTACTCCAAGCTTAAATCCTAGGGTGGAGGTTTGTAGGCTCCACAGGGTTAAGGCCCAGGTTGTTGGGTCTTGAGGGGGCTAGTCTATCATTGAGCTGGGTTTGGGCCCAAGGTGTGGGTTGGTCCAAGGGAGTTTTTTAGGGTTTATTATCCATATAATAAGGCACCGGTTCATGTGTGGTGCTGGTTTTGTTTTGGTGGCCGTCATGGGGACGGGTTATATATAGTCATGTAACGATGATGATTATAGATGAATGAAAAAAAATCATTTTCTCCCTAGAATAAGTTATCCCTCTCCTTTTCTCTTTTATCCACGTCTTTCTCTCTTTCTCACGTATAGATGCCCTAGATTTCTAGGGTTTTATTGCTGCCATCTCTGCCCTAGCCATCTTCTTGGAACCGCCTCTCTCAAAGAAGGAGAAGGAAGAAACCCTAGCAGCACCTTCTTCTTGGGCAACGTCTCTTGATTTTCTGGATCAGATCTGAAGGTTCACGGGAGAAAAAAGAGAGGCCACGACCCTCTCTTACAATCTTGGGGCGCAAGAAACCAAGGAAAATCCTAGTTGCTAATCAACCTGGGAAGATTACCAAGATCAAGATCCAAAATTCTGCTACAGAAATTTCAGCAGGGATATCATCTGGCTTCCGCATCTCCACACGACTTGGGGCTGATCGAATGCGTGCTATGCTCCAAGGTTAGAAAGAGGACGATCCATTCTTCACTTATTAGATAAGTTTTTTCAAAACTACGAGGATAAGTAACTAATAATCCTAATAATTTTTTTTTGTAAATAATAAAACATGCATGCGTTCATACGTACGTACGTACACACACACATATATATATATATATATTAATATGTACATTAAGGTTGACATACAGATATTTACATACTAATTGATGATTTATAATAATATTATTATGAGATTCATGGATTTAATTTTTTATTGATGCTATCTTTATCATTGTTATATTGTTCATGTTGAGATTTATAAAGCCTTAAATACTTTTAAAATTTATTTTAAAAGTATACGATCAGATTGCTATGTTTCTGAATCGGACTACAGATCAAGAGCAACAATACAATCTTTCAAAGCCTTTAAAAATTCTTTCATTAACATAAATGAGTACTCATACAAGCAATTACATATTTGCGCGCTTGCATGCGTATACATTAATGCAAATAAACATGCTGGTGATGTACTCCAATTGCGTGGATTAGCTAGCTAAGACTTGCTTTGTATGTGCTTCTATTCCAGGGGACTGCACGGCCGAAGTCCAGAAAAAGTTTTTTTTAGAATCCGAATCACCTGCCTTCATCGATAAGCAGCTGTGAGAAGACCTTGCTTGCAGAGACGTCCGAGTGGTTATTGCTCAACCTTGCCCTTGCGCCACCGCCAATTGACATGCTAGTTGAAGCCGTGTAGTTTCTGCTCATGCTCGCCCTTGCGCCGCCATCAATCGATACGCTAGTTGAAGGTGCCAATCCCAGTACTGCTGCCACTGAGATCTCCGACTGCGCATTACCACTGTCCTCATAAGGCTCCCTCTTCAACTCTCTTTCCTGAAGCTGGAGAGCATACTCCAAGTTCCATATCACGTCCCCCATTGCCGGTCTGTCGTCGCCATGCTCCGCAAGGCACCTCTCAGCTGTCTCGCCGAACTTCCTCAGGGAATTCGTGTTGATCTTTCCCACAAGCCTCGAGTCGATGATCGTCTCGATCTGGCCTCTGCGCTGCCACTTCAGTGCCCACTCTGCCAGATTGATCTGCTCGCCTGGGAGTGTTTGTTCGATCACTGGCCTCGCGCACAGCACCTCAAGGAGCACCATTCCGAAAGAGTACACATCGGACTTGTCTGTGAGTTTCAGGATCTTGAAGTAATCAGGATCTAGATATCCAAAGGTGCCCTTCACCGCAGTGCTAACATGGGTTTCGCCGTAAGAAGGCCCCAACCTCGAGAGCCCGAAGTCCGATACTTTGGCCAAGTAGTTGTCTCCAAGAAGAATGTTGGTGGACTTGATATCCCGGTGGATGATGTTATGCGAGTAACCTGAATGGAGGTAGTTGAGGCCCCTGGCGGCGCCGATGCATATCTGAAGCCTCTGGCTCCAGGAAAGGCATGGCAAGTCGGAACCATACAAGTAATTCCGGAGCGGCCCCTTCTCCATGTACTCATAGACTAGGATCATTTCCGCCCGCTCCGCACAGAAGCCAATCAGTGAGACGAGATGGCGGTGGCGAATTTGTGACAGGAGAATGACCTCTCTCTGGAACTCTGGATAGCCCTGATTCGACCCTCTTATTCCTCGCTTCACTGCAACTCTGGTGCCATTGCTGAGAACTCCCCTATAGACCTTCCCAAACCCCCCTTTTCCGATCACCAGCTTCTCGTCGAAATCGTTGGTCGCCAATTTGATCTCGACAAAGCTGACATGGAGACCCATATTGAAGTTTCGCGAGGCACTTGGTGCTCTTCTGTCAGCAATCTTGCTCGAGAGTTCAACATAGTTGGCACCGTCGGGGCTGGATGGGGACCACAAAACAGGAGTTTTCTCAGGCTTTGTCACAGCCTTTGGGCATCGTCTCTTGCACACCAGAACCAAGACGGTGATCGCTAAAGCAATGAGAAAAACACCAGCAGCAATGGCTGAAATCTTAACGGCAACTTGAACCCCCGTCCTGTTCATGGTCTGCTGGCCCAGGCCCGAGGTTCCGTTGAGGCTGCCGACGGAGTTGTTCACCTTCATGATCTCCAGCCCGTTCAGTATAGCGTTAGCCACCGACGAATTACTCGACCGGTCAATGCTAACATTGATAAGCTGCTGCGAGGTTGGAACGTCCAAGGCGAAGTCTACAAAGAAAACTTCAGCAGGGTTAAATGCGTAATCGTATGGACGGAGATTCTGGCGCGCCATTTGGTCGCCGATATAAACGTTGAAATAAAACCTGCCATCATTAGCCTTTGAAATAAAATCACAGAAATGCAGCCGGATCAAATAACTGTAGCCCGGAGCCACGGGGAAGCTCCAGGTTATGTTGAAGTTGAGGCCGGGATTAGAGAGCAGCATAGTGCTTTGGATGTTCATGGTTCGGGCGGTGTCGTAGACGCTCACCGGCGCGATTTCAGGGGTTCGCCCTGCGGTGGCCACGTATCTGATGTTCTGGGGGCTCGTGCTGCTCTCCAGCGATAAGGCCGTTTCTGAGAAGACGTAGCCGCCGTCAGGAACCCAAGTCCTCCAAAGGGTGTCATTGGCCGGGGTCACTCTTTTGCCTCCCACGTTTATCCTGTGAACTGTCTCCAGTGCCTGGTGGGCTAACTGGGGGATAGTCCCACTGGAAGGTACCGGAGTGGGATCGGAGTTGTTGATGAGATTGTTGGGAGCCGTGAAGACTTCAATCGCATTGACAAAGGCTAAAGAAACACCGGAATTTGAATCAGGAATGAAGGTGACGGTGAGCTCGCTGGAGTCCACCCAGAGAAGGTACTCCTGGATGACGGGAGCTTGGGCGCTTGCGACGGAGAAGCCGGCAAGGAGGAGGAAGCGGTCGAGGGCGGAGACGTTGAAGCGAGCGGCGGCGAGGTCGTGGTTTTGGTCGGAGAAGGGGGAGAAGTGGAGACGGAGGACATGGGTGCCCTGGAAATCGAGCTTGAATCGGTAAGTGAAGCGCTCGGGGAAGGCCCTGGCGGTGGCGTAGAGATCGGAGGAGGCGGAGGATAAGTTGGGCTTGGAGAGGGTGAGGGAGTTGGGGTTGGAGGCGAGGAAGTCGGAGTCGGGAGTGAAGTTGCGAGGGGGTGAGTCGGTGGGGAAGGGAATGATGGAGGTCGAGCCGCAGGCTAGGAAGTAGAAATTGGTAGGCGTGAAGGCAGAGGAAAAGTGGAAGGACAAGTAGAGAATAGTTACTCCGAGCAGCAGTTCAATCTCCATGTTGCCGGCGGGGAGGTGAACGCAGCTGATGCTCAGTTTGAGAGCCAGGAAAAGACGCGGTAGCAAGCGGCGCGTGAGGAGGTGCACGGGGATACCGAGATATGAAGATGCGTCACGGGGGTGGGCCAGAACGGGATGACCGGAGGCGATGAGGGGACGACCCGGGTTGGAATTTTCTCAACGTTTTCCATGGAATAAGTTCTCCAGCGTGGAAATTATGGGGTGCGGACCAGTCTTAAAATGACTTTGAAATTTCCCGGCTTGACTAGACTCCGCGTCAGTGGTCGGCAGCGTATCTTTTGCGATCCGAATAGTAGGATATTCCGTTGATCTTGATCCTTGCAGTTTCTGATAGGTTCCGAAAAAAATATTAATATTTTAAAATTAATACATAATATATTAGAGCTCTGTTGCCGTCAAAATTTATCCTTCGACTCGGATGCAGTCGATCTTCTGACATGGACATAGACATAAGTCCTCGCACGAGAAACGTTGGGAGTGGCCCTCCACGGAAGACCCTCCAACGCTCAAGTCAGTGGAAAGAAATCGACGATCAATCAGAAAACGGAGAGGTGGATCTCTTCGATGAGTCTCTCCAGGGGCGGCCGATCGGGAGCTCCAGAGGGAGAAAGCGCCGACGAGCAGCTGGCGAGAGCGGGAGAGTGAGAGTGAAAGTGAGGGTGTCAGCGCATATCTGAGGAAATCTGGGAGTGTCATATTTATAGGTTGTCACCTGGATCTTGAGCGCCTTCTGGAAGGTTCGAAGGTTGTTAGGATACGGAGATGAATCGAATCGGGCCGTTGGGATCCATATCTTATTTGTTAGGGGATCGACGGCTAGGAGAGCTCCTTGATGGCTTGAGATCTGGTAGGTGCATAGGTCCCAGGTAGCCGTGTTAGGTTCTAGACCACTTCTCAACATGATTCCTTGCCTGGGATGTTGTTACGATATGCCTAGGCTCTCCCGCGTCAGGTTCTGCGGAGGTGAGTATTGGATCGTGGATCGTTCAGTGAAGCCGAGCCATGGAAGCTCGGGGGAAACGAGCTACAGGAAGCTTGAGAGGACCGAGCTATGGGAAGCGAGCTACAGGAAGCTTGAGAGGACCGAGCTATGGGAAGCTCGGGAGGACCGAGCTATGGGAAGCTCGGGAGAGCCGAGCTATGGAAGCTCCGGAGGACCGAGCTATGGGAAGCTCGGGAGAGGCGAGCTATAGAAGCTCGGGAGAGCCGAGCTATGGAGGCTCGGGGAGGCCGAGCTATGGGAGCTCGGGAGGACCGAGCTATGGGAAGCTCGGGAGAGGCGAGCTATGGAAACTCGGTGAGACGAGCTACGGGAAGCTCGAGGGAGACGAGCTATGGGAGCTCGGGGAGTCAAGCTATAGGAGCTCGAAGAAAGCCGAGCTATAGAAACTCGGGGAAAGCCGAACTATGGAAACCCGGAGAAAGCCGAACTGTAACCCCCCATAAATTATCATGGGGGAACGTAACTCTTAGTATTTACTTTAGGGGACACCTGGCATCCCGGGGAAAACCTTCTTGGCGTTTAGACTTTTGACATGACGTTTAGGCCCTTTACTTGACGAACGCCCTGACTTGACGATTGAATGGCCTAGTCGTCGCGCGTCTTTTGAGTGCACCGAAGCGTTGCATTAGGGGATTATTTATATGATGGAGGGGGGACTCCCTCCATCATCCTGGCGTTCGCTTCCATGCTTCCATCAGGTAATCCCCTGATCAAGAGAGAGAGAGAGAGAAAGAGAGCGTGAGAGAGAGAGCATGAAACAGAGAGAGCGTAAGAGAGAGAAAGAGCGAGCGTGAGAGAGAGAGAGACAGCGTGAGAGAGAGAGACAGCGGGAGAGAGAGAGAGAATCAGCGGGAGAGAGAGAGAGACAGCGGCAGAGAGAGAGAGATCGCGAGAAGGAGCCCGGTCGTTCCCCTTGGTTCAGGCCTGGCAGCGTGCTCGCCGCCGCGCCGGGCCTGATACTTGACCGGCGACCCCGCCGGCGCCGGGGGAGGCGTCCGGCGGGGTGGTGGTGGAAAGAGAGAGGAGAGGGAGGGCCAATTGGCCCTCCTCTCGCGCGGTGGCGGAAGCCCGCCGGTTGGTTCGGGCCCGGCGGCGTGCTCGCCGCCTCGCCGGGCCCGAGACTTGGCCTGTCGCCTCCACCGGCGCCGGCGTGCGTCCGGTGGAGGTCCGGTCGGCCATGGTGGCCGGCCGTGCCGCCGGCACAGTTCCGTGCCGCACGGAGGAGTTAGAGAGAGTGAGAGAAATTGAGGGAGAAGGAGGGAGCGGCTCTGGCCCGGCCACCGGCGGCCGGGTTGCCCTCAATTTGGCCGGCGGCAGCCCCGGCCGCCGGCCATGTCAGGCTGCCGCCGGCCATGTCCCTGTCCCCTGTTCGGTGAAACAGGGGATCGGGTGGGATTTGGTTTGAACCGGACCGGCTGGGCCGGCCGGTTCAGGCCTTTTGGGCCGTGCTGTGAGCCATTTTTGGGCTGGATTTTGGGCCCTGTATCGGGCCGGGATTAGAAAAATAATTATATGGCTAGAATCTGGGTGAATTCTAGTTTCTGGGGATGATTTTACTTCCCCATTTGAGTGAGTATGGTGAGAGATATTCGAGTCCGAAGTTGGGCCCGTGGATTGGTCAGGGTAGAGTCTTAGGAATCATTTCATTATCCAGATTTTAATCAATTAATTGTGTAGGTACCCCGACATCTGATTAGTTGATATATCTGTTGGATTGCGTGCGGAGGTAAGTAAGCCAGTTATCAGTTTATTAAATAATTTGTTTCAGGATATGCGTAGTTAAATTGTGAATTGTGATATGAAGAATTGTTATTGGCTAAATTTGTAAGTAGATGAATATTATGAATACATGGCTGTTTATGTACTATGATTTCATGTGTGGATGCTATGCATGAGAGATGCAGTTATTATGCATGAGAGATGCAGTTACTATGCATGAGAGATGCAGTTGCTATGCATGAGAGATGCAGTTGCTATGCATGAGAGATGCAGTTATTATGACATTGATGTGATGTATTACAGGCAATTGTTCAGTAGGTATAATCCATTGTTTATGCAATATTGTGTTGTTATTGATATGATGAGTGCATGTGATGTGAGGTACTGTTATGTGTCGCCGCGGTTCTCCTTTATCAGGTCATACCCTGGTATTTCGACCCTACTTCAGTAGGGGGGATACTTGTTGGTACATTATGGTATTTCGACCCTACTTCAGTAGGGGGGATACTTGTTGGTACATTATGGTATTTCGACCCTACTTCAGTAGGGGGATACTTGTTGGTACATTATGGTATTTCGACCCTACTTCAGTAGGGGGGATACTTGTTAGTATACTATGGCATTTCGACCCTTTCAGTAGGGGGGATGCCTGTTGGTACATTATTGAGATATTGCAGGGCCGTGGGTCACATTTACAGTTACCATTGAGAGTATAAACAGTGGGTTTACCTATATAGTATAATTGAGCGGTTATGGATGCAAATGATTAGTATTATATTCATAAGTGACGCCGCGGTTCTCCTTTGCTATGGCCATACACATCTAGAGGATGTGCTCAGATGAGGCATTGCAGGGCCGTGGGACACGCATGATATAATACTTACATTGCATAATAGAGTGATTGTGAATGCAAAAAATGAATTATATCGATATGTGCCGCCGCGACTCTCCTTTGTTATGGGGCATTGCAGGGCCGTGGGACACATATGATATAATATAGCAATGATGTTTGAGTATTGTGGAATGCTTTATATGCACTGATAATTTGCTGTGATGTAATACAACAATGATGAGTGCAAATGATTTGAATTATATTTATATGTGCCGCCGCAGCTCTCCTTTGTTATGGGGCATTGCAGGGCCGTGGGACACATATGATATAATATAACAATGATGGGTATACTTACATGGCATGTTTGAGTAATTGAACAATGTTTAAGCATGCAAATCATCTATGTGTTTATTGATTATCATGCTATGATTGGACTGCATAACATGGTTTACTTACTGAGTATAATCTCATAAAAATATTATAATGTTCTTGCTACAGGACCATGAGATTTGAGAATAACATGTTGGAGTGATGGACCTCAACTCAAATAAAATATAGATTTTTGTCTTATTGCTATACCAGTGTATTTATGTGTAGGGCTTGATGCCCAGACTATGTTATTGTGGTGTGTAAGGAACCATAGGTTCGTTGGAGCTTCTATTTAAAATAAAGTGGATTCATATGTTGATGTAACCCCAGTAATGCTTATGTGTAGGGCTTGTAGCCCAAATCTTTAGTTATGGATTGTATTAAAGTTATGGACTTGAATGATATATAGGTTGTTGCTTTTCTTGAACTCAGTGTCATGTTTCGGAATGCCTTGCATGCCCGGCACGCGGCGGGTTGTCACCCTAGCTCAAAATTTTTGGGTCTGGGGCGTGACAGCTTTTATGGTATCAGAGCACTAGGTTATGACCCTAGGGACACAGACATATTGACATGATAACAGGTAGAGAACTTATGGCCCTAGGGACACAGACATATTGACACAATAACACGGAGAGAACATATTTGATGACATTATACTTAGAGTCACCTGACACTTTAGTTTATGATGATATTAACCACATCTAATTTATCAGAAAATAATTATGGCTCGCCATACTAGGAGCCAACTGTATGAGGGGACTCTCTGGCCGGTAATGCTGATCAGCCGGTGGGTCAAGGAACTACTGGAGGTATGGCCCCTGCCAACCCAGTAGGAACTGAGCACCAGCGATTCCAGTCTGAGATGCTTCAAGCTCTCTCGAGTATGGCACAGTCTATGCAGGACATGCAGCTCAGAGTGCGCAGCGGAAGCGTGGTGGGCCCATGACCCACAAGACCCAGGTTATGATCTTAGGGACATATGCATAATGACACTCTAGGCAAAATACTTGGATGACATTGAGACAATTATGACTTTCAAGGAATTTCATGAATTATGCTTTGGGAACTTGAAATTTAAAGTTTATCAAGATATTAATTGAATTACAAGTTTGATAGGAATTGAGAATGAACCATCGCAAGTCAATAATATTATGTGGGCTCCCTAGCTGGTAGCCTTGATCAGTGGGGAGGTCAAGGGGCTTCTAGAGGTTTTAGCTCCATTAAACTTGTGGAAATGATTCGTAGCAATTTTAGACCTTTAAATAATATGGGTAGATGAAATTTTAATTGGATATGCAATAAAAGACAGATGAATATATGGAATATGATATAGTAATTGAAAATTGCAATTGATGACTAATATAACTAAACACCATTATGTCCATATTGCAATTGAGTTGATATATGGATCTTGAGGTATTAAATCTGAATTTAATGAATCTTAATTGTAGAACTTACATTATTGATATTGTAAGATTATGAACTCATCTGCTGGTTATAGGGATGATTAATATTGATGATATTTTGGGAATGGAATAGTTAATTACATGTTTTTGATTAACCACAATTGAGTACTTTCTGAATTCGAGACTGGATGGATAAATTATCAATCAGCCATGAGTGGCATATCTATATTCAAAAAAAAAAAATAAATTTTAATTACGATAATTATGAAAGATATCTTAAATGATTGGCATAATGTTCATTGATGTTAGCTTGAAGTATTCAAGAGTGAAACCAAGTATATTATGATGATTGATATAAGTGTCGTAATGATTAATGGTACATTCAACTATTCAAGAGTTGAGAGAGCATTGAAAGAAAATTATCTTATATCTAATTCACAAGAATTTTAAACTGTCTTATCAAGGAATCGAGAGTACCTGATATGTTGCTAACCTTAAGTATGGAAGACATTATACATGTAATAGACCACTGCAGAAACCAATAAGATTTTAGATGTTATACTGTGAGCCTTGTAATGGATTTAAGAGGTGCTTGGTATTGTTCTTACCCTTAATGAAATTGCTTATTTATTGATTACCAAGCCAACATTCAAATGGATTCATTTTGTTGTCTATGATATAAGGTGTAATTTTATTGAGATGAAGTGTGAGAGAGAAAATTTTGATTACTGAGCTGGTTTAACAAATATGAGAAAGTATCAAGGCAGCTTCATGTAGCTCAGAGTTAAGAGAAAAGTTATATATTGATGTTAAACAGAAAGATTTGAAATTTCAGGTTGAAGATCATTTGGAAAATTTTACTAACTAATGACGTGATGAGATTTGTGTTTAGAGGTGAATTGAATCTTCAATTTATTGGGCTAATTGAGATTTTGATCAAAATAAAGGAGGTGGCTTGTAGCTTAGCACTGTCTTCATTACTCTTGGGGTATTCAATGTGTTTCATATCTTTATGACTGAGGAGGTGTATTTCAAACCCCCGTTATGTGTTAGGACTTGAACCGATTTAGTTTAAGAAAGAATTGACCTATAAATCATCTTATGCACATTGTGGACTGCAAGGATTAAGTTCTGAGATGGTGTAGTATTCCTTATGTCAAAGTTCAGCGGAGTAATTATTCTGAGGGAGATTATCTGGGAGTCTAAGGAGAAAATGAGAAAGAAACATCCATAATTATTTGTATCTTATTTCAGATCAACGATGTATCGATGACGGTGACTTTTGAATGAAATTTAGTTGATTATGAGATAGAAAATTTGGATTTGTATTCTATTGGATGTATATCAAATTTCGAGGACGAAATTTTTATAAGGGGGGGGAGAATGTAATCCCCCATAAATTATCATGGGGGAACGTAACTCTTAGTATTTACTTTAGGGAACACCTGGCATCCCGGGGAAAACCTTTTTGGCGTTTAGACTTTTGACATGACGTTTAGGCCCTTTACTTGACGAACGCCCTGACTTGACGATTGAATGGCCTAGTCGTCGCGCGTCTTTTGAGTGCACCGAAGCGTTGCATTAGGGGATTATTTATATGATGGAGGGGGGACTCCCTCTATCATCCTGGCATTCGCTTCCATGCTTCCATCAGGTAATCCCCTGATCAAGAGAGAGAGAGAGAGAGAAGAGCGTGAGAGAGAGAGCATGAAAGAGAGAGCGAAGAGAGAGAAAGAGCGAGCGTGAGAGAGAGAGACAGCGGGAGAGAGAGAGAGAATCAGCGGGAGAGAGAGAGAGACAGCGGCAGAGAGAGAGAGAGATTGCAAGAAGGAGCCCGGTCGTTCCCCTTGGTTCAGGCCCGGCGGCGTGCTCGCCGCGCGCCGGGCCTGATACTTGACCGGCGACCCCGCCGGCGCCGGGGGAGGCATCCGGCGGGGTGGTGGTGGAAAGAGAGAGGAGAGGGAGGGCCAATTGGCCCTCCTCTCGCGCGATGGCGGAAGCCCGCCGGTTGGTTCGGGCCCGGCGGCGTGCTCGCCGCCTCGCCGGGCCCGAGACTTGGCCTGTCGCCTCCACCGACGCCGGGCGTGCGTCCGGTGGAGGTCCGGCCGGCCATGGTGGCCGGCCGTGCCGCCGGCACAGTTCCGTGCCGCGCGGAGGAGTTAGAGAGAGTGAGAGAAATTGAGGGAGAAGGAGGGGGTTTGGCGGCCGGCCGCGGCGGCGGCCGGCTCTGGCCCGGCCGCCGGCGGCCGGGCTGCCCTCAATTTGGCCGGCGGCGGCCCCGGCCGCCGGCCATGTCCCCGTCCCCTGTTCGGTGAAACAGGGGATCGGGTGGGATTTGGTTTGAACCGGGCCGGCTGGGCCGGCCGGTTCAGGCCTTTTGGGCCATGCTGTGAGCCATTTTTGGGCTGGATTTTGGGCCCTGTATCGGGCCGGGATTAGAAAAATAATTATATGGCTAGAATCTGGGTGAATTCTAGTTTCTGGGGATGATTTTACTTCCCCATTTGAGTGAGTATGGTGAGAGATATTCGAGTCCGAAGTTGGGCCCGTGGATTGGTCAGGGTAGAGTCTTAGGAATCATTTCATTATCCAGATTTTAATCAATTAATTATGTAGGTACCCCGACATCTGATTAGTTGATATATCTGTTGGATTGCGTGCGAAGGTAAGTAAGCCAGTTATCAGTTTATTAAATAATTTGTTTTAGGATATGCGTAGTTAAATTGTGAATTGTGATATGAAGAATTGTTATTGGCTAAATTTGTAAGTAGATGAATATTATGAATACATGGCTGTTTATGTACTATGATTTTATGTGTGGATGCTATGCATGAGAGATGCAGTTATTATGCATGAGAGATGCAGTTACTATGCATGAGAGATGCAGTTGCTATGCATGAGAGATGCAGTTATTATGACATTGATGTGATGTATTACAGGCAATTGTTTAGTAGGTATAATCCACTGTTTATGCAATATTGTGTTGTTATTGATATGATGAGTGCATGTGATGTGAGGTACTGTTATGTGTCGCCGCGGTTCTCCTTTATCAGGTCATACCCTGGTATTTCGACCCTACTTCAGTAGGGGGGATACTTGTTGGTACATTATGGTATTTCGACCTACTTCAGTAGGGGGGATACTTGTTGGTACATTATGGTATTTCGACCCTACTTCAGTGGGGGATACTTGTTGGTACACTATGGTATTTCGACCCTACTTCAGTAGGGGGGATACTTGTTAGTATACTATGGTATTTTGACCCTACTTCAGTAGGGGGGATACTTGTTAGTATACTATGGCATTTCGACCCTTTCAGTAGGGGGGATGCCTGTTGGTACATTATTGAGATATTGCAGGGCCGTGGGTCATATTTACAGTTACCATTGAGAGTATAAACAGTGGGTTTACCTATATAGTATAATTGAGCGGTTATGGATGCAAATGATTAGTATTATATTCATAAGTGCCGCCGCGGTTCTCCTTTGCTATGGCCATACACATCTAGAGGATATGCTCAGATGAGGCATTGCAGGGCCGTGGGACACGCATGATATAATACTTACATTGCATAATGGAGTGATTGTGAATGCAAAAATAATGAATTATATCGATATGTGCCGCCGCGACTCTCCTTTGTTATGGGGCATTGCAGGGCCGTGGGACACATATGATATAATATAGCAATGATGTTTGAGTATTTGTGGAATGCTTTATATACACTGATAATTTGCTATGATGTAATACAACAATGATGAGTGCAAATGATTTGAATTATATTTATATGTGCCACCGCAGCTCTCCTTTGTTATGGGGCATTGCAGGGTCGTGGGACACATATGATATAATATAACAATGATGGGTATACTTACATGACATGTTTGAGTAATTGAACAATGTTTAAGCATGCAAATCATCTATGTGTTTATTGATTATCATGCTATGATTGGACTGCATAACATGGTTTACTTACTGAGTGTAATCTCATAAAAATATTATAATGTTTTTGCTACAGGACCATGAGATTTGAGAATAACATGTTGGAGTGATGGACCTCAACTCAAATAAAATATAGATTTTTGTCTTATTGCTATACCAGTGTATTTATGTGTAGGGCTTGATGCCCAGACTATGTTATTGTGGTGTGTAAGGAACCATAGGTTCGTTGGAGCTTCTATTTAAAATAAAGTGGATTCATATGTTGATGTAACCCCAGTAATGCTTATGTGTAGGGCTTGTAGCCCAAATCTTTAGTTATGGATTGTATTAAAGTCATGGACTTGAATGATATATAGGTTGTTGCTTTTCTTGAACTCAGTGTCATGTTTCGGGACGCCTTGCGTGCCCGGCACGCGGCGGGTTGTCACCCTAGCTCAAAATTTTTGGGTCTGGGGCGTGACACGAACTATGGAAGCTTGGTGGAGCCGAGCTACGGAAGGCTCTAGGACACCATGGCGGGCGAAAGGATAGGGTTAGCCTTAGCCTCCTCGCACGAATATTGATGCAATGATGATTTATCCCCTAATCACAAAGGTCACACTGGAAGCGCATATGTGCGCTCTCCGTGTGATCTCTGCGCCCTCCCTGTGCGCTCTCCATATGATCTCCGGGTCTCACCCCTAAGGGCAAAACACTCTCCAGCGGCTCCTTCGTCGCCCCAACTATCCGGAGGCGAAGGGCTTATGAGAGGAAAGCTCGACCCTCCCACTCGCAACGCCAAAGAAATGAGCATGGTGGAAACTCCAATGGGAAAGAAACTTTGGGGACGACCTAATACGACCCCTCTTCCCCCTTTTTATAGGCAAAAATGAACCGGGAACAGCTACCAAGGCCGGAAGCCCGAGATTCAAACACCTGGCCCATGCCTCCACGTGGCCTCCCCGGATGAAAGCAACGCCCCATTGCGCGCCGAGCCCACCGCCTGAACTATGACACATGCAAAGAATTCCTCTTGATCCCGAATCGCGATCATTAAATGTAGAGAATCGCCCACTGACCTTACAGAAACTGGCAGGTTCAGGAGATCGTCCTACGAAAGTAATATCCTCCAATGATAAACGGGTGCGTGCGCCACACGTCAAAACGACCCGCGTGGGAAAAGACCAATGCCCTGAAAACCTTCCGGAAAGCACCAGAACAGCTTTTTGCTCCCTACAGAGCCGTATCACCAACTCCGGTAAAATGAAAACCGACCTACCTGCGAAACGGCAGAGCGCTGGCAGGGCAGCAAAAAGCACAAAAACCGACTATTCATCGATGGCTTCCCGAGGAAGTTAATCGCTCGAAGAGCTTATGCAACAAAATTGAACATCACAAAATGAAAATGAGCGCGAAGGCTACGCAAACCCTTCTTTCATTCACCGAAAAAGGAAGTGACAAAAGGAAACGAAAAATAATCAGCCCTCGAGCCACAGACACAAAATCCCACCACATGTCGCCGCTTCGGTAACCACTCTCATATGTCGGCCCTAGCCGACCTACTTTGCCGTCGGCCCTAGCCGACCTACTTCATCCGTCGGCCCTAGCCGACCTACTCACCCATCGGCCCTAGCCGACTTATTCGTCCGTCGGCCTAACCGACCTACCCTACCAGTCGCCTTAACCGACCAATTCCGTTTCTCAAGTTTTAATTAACCTGTTGCATCGTTCAAACAAGAACCAAACCCGATCGTCTCTCGGTTCACCGTCAAGGCTATCGCCCCGCCTTGGGCCCAGCCAATGCGTTCCCTTGATCCTGAGATGAAAACGACCAAACAGCGCCAACAAGCCATAAGTTGCTTGCGATTGAGGCAAAATTTGGAACGAAGGACCGCCCAAGAAAAAGCACTCAAATAGAAGCAGAAGTTCATTCATTAAAACGTCAGGCAGAATTACAGCTTGAGAAGCAAAATGTAGAAGTGACTTTTAAAGGTCGGGAACCATGTCTGTTCCAGGGGAACCCACAGTTACATCCGCAGGGGCATGACTTTATTCGCCTTTCTCGAGTATCTTTGCCTCCTTGGGGACGGTCTGCGAATGTCCTCCAGAAGCTGCGGCCTCGCTGGGACCTGGGGCGGCACCAAGATCGGTATCCGAAGCATCGCCGTACTCATCCTCCTCTTCACCCTGGAGTCACCAGCGTTGAGAGCTTCAGCGTCCAGGAAAGAGAGATCCCATTCTGGATGCTCGTTGGATATTTATCTCTGCATTCTTCCACTCCGAGTTGGAAGGCGTCAGCACCGATTACGTCCTGCTCGCCCTTGAGCATGGCGAGTTGTATCTCAGCCTCAGCCATTTGGCTCTGCAATGAGGCGACTTGTCTTTCAGCTTCCGTGACCTGAGCCTGCAGAAAAATAGTTTGCTCCTCGAACTCGCCGGCCTGCGCCTCGAGTTCCGAACTCCTGCCTCGGCTAGACGCAAGCTCACCTTGCAAAGCCCGATTGTCCAGCTCTAATTTTGCCATCTGCGAAGCCAGAAGCAGTTGGCGTCACGAGGAACACAAAAGGAAACTAAAAAAAGAGGGGAAATAGGATCGTACCTCCTCCTTTTGTTGGGCCAAGCTTTTAGTCAGCTCCTCGGCCTCACCCCTGGCCCTCACTTTATCGGCCCTAGCCAACTCGATCCTTTCTTGGAGAGTGTTAATCCTCGACTGCTTCTCTTGACCTCTCCCGGGCTTGGGATAGCTCGCCACTCAGCCGGGCTATCATCCCTTCGTGCCATTTAGCGCTGACCCTCAAGTCAGCGACCTCGCCATCACGCCGCTGCAGCTTCTCCTCTACCTCATCTAGCATTCTGGCCAAGCATTTTCTCTCATCGGCGGCCTCCCTCCCCAGCCGGCCCAGACTCTCATTGTGCTCTTTCCGCAACGCCGCCACTTCCTCGGAATGCTTCAACTTAACTCGAGATAGCTCCAAGCACGCGTCGTCATTCTTTGCTAGGAGCCCCTGCAACTCCTCCACTTTACGCTTTTGCTTGGACGCTTCAGCTAGGACGGCCTGATACGACGCCTTCATCCCCGCCAAACTTCTGTTGCTGATAGCCAGGAGTTCCTTGAACTTCTTGGATGCCTCTACTCGCGACCGGAGTTCGGCGTTGGCTCTCCTGGCCTGAACACTGGCCCCCGTCGCCAAACTCAAATGCCAGCACATCGCCCTAGAAAGCAAAACGCTCTGCAGGATAAAAAATGAGTAAGAATATGCAATCAAGTTAACCGAAAAGCATCCACCACCCAAGAGTGGTGACTCACCCACGAGGCGTAGCCCGTGTCATCTTCATGAGGGTCGTGTTATCGATATCAGGAAGAAGATGAACACTTTCGGCCACGCCCTGCTGCCCGAACGCAGCGTCGACCAACTCCAGGTCCGCAAACTTATCCGTCGAGGGATCTATACCAGGGTACAAGGCCGACCTCATTAAAGCAGAAAACGCTTCCTCGATGCCCACGTTCGAGCTACTGGGCTGACCGTCTCCACCCGAAGGATCAACCCGGGCAACCTCCGACTGAGAAGCCTTCAACTTCCCAGCTTCTTCCGTCAGGACTCTGGCTTGAGCCTCCTCAGATAATTCGGCCAACCCAAGCGCCAGCCTCCCTAGAACCCTTCTTGAAGGAGTCTCCATCGCGGGACTCCCGTCTCGCTGCGCTCCCTCTTCTAACCTGTCTCCTTCGGCCACGGTCGCCTGCGTCTCCTCTGCAGGCTCTATCGGAATCTCTATCCGGCCTGCTTCTTGAACCGCTACGGGCGACCCAACGTCGCTACCCCGGACTCTCCCGCGAGAGGCCCAAGAGGGAGCTCGCCCCGAGCCTCACCAACTGTGGCCGCTCCCTCTCCCTCTCCTACTGAGGTCGGGAGTAAACCCATGGTTGGGGAATGCCCCCCAGAAGCGACGACTTCCGCCGAATCTGTCGCCGACTCATCTTTCAAAGGGGATGCGGCCAGAGAGCCAATGAGTCTCATCTGAACTATCCGATAGTTCCACCACAGGGGGACAAGGGATCCCAACTATCCTCCTCAAATCCTCCCTTGCTTTCGATGCTCCGTCGTGGTCACTCTGACGTCCGGCGAGTATCTTGCGGAGGTATGAGCCCTCTTCTCGGGCCTGCTTCTCCGCGCCGCTGCTCTCCTCTGGACGCTTGCCTCTCTTCCTCTTGGCAAGGCTCGACCACGCCGATCTCTTGGCTTCGAGAGCAGAAGGTATACAGTTAAATCCAAACACATTCGCTTGGATAACAAATAACGGAGAAGACGAAAGGAAGGACTCACCTTGCGGGTCCAGAGGACTAAGCCCGGCCGCAAAAAGGGCACCCTCCGATAGCAAGTCATTGGTCGAGAACACCTGGCCATTGCGGAGGATATCCAAACCTCTCTCCTCTTGCTCGGACAAAACCGGATGCGTCTCCGCATCCCGAACGAAATTTCCCCATCTCCGAGGGAAGTCTGAACTAATGTTCCCCTCGGCGATGACGAACCGACTCTTCCATCCCTTTATGGAGGACGGCTTGTCCATGATCGTGTTAAAGGACCTCCGAGGTCCGATGTATGGCCACTCTGATTTCCTCCCAGGTATTAAATGATAGCAGGCACGGAAAAGAGGGAGAGTGGCGACGATCTGAATCTGATGGCACATTGAGATAAATCTGATGATGCTCCGCCAGCTGTTTGGGGCCACCATCGCTGGACAGATGTTATAGTGAGTCATGATTTCCTTCACCAAGGGGTGGAGAGGAAAACGGAGGCCTGCTTTCAAGCTGTCTTCGTAAACGAAGACCCCATGCTCCAGATCTCGCGAGACCCTATGTTCAGGCGCCGGCACTCGTAGAACAACATCTGAAGGTATGCCATACCTCTGGCGAATCCTTCCCACATCCTCGGCAACGACCTTCATAGCTACGTCGTCGGGACTCATCGACATCCTAGCCGGAAAAAGCGCTAGGCGAAATGGCAAATGTCGCAGAAGACGAGACTCTCTAGAAAACAGAATGAGAGAATATGGCAAACAGATACAGCGCTGCTATCGCTTTGCTTCCCCCCTAAGGAAGCCATCTTAAGAAGGTAAGGCGCTTCACCCGAGGCATCCGGAACTGCCTCGATAAACGCCACATTAATCGAGATTCACTACGTGGAGTTTCCCCAACCGTCGCCCCTAGAGGAACCTTACCCACGAAGGCATGATGACCCCGCCGCATTAATTAGGGTATCATTGCGCGGCTGTCTAAACCAGATCGTCCCATTCAAAGCGTGCCACCTGGAATTATACTCCCTATGCCCGAACCTACGCTTCGAACTAGGGAGTGGAGGGCATGTGTTAGGGGATAAAATCGTTATTGCATCAATATTTGTGCGAGGAGGCTAAGGCTAACCCCATCCCTTCGCCCGCCATGGTGTCCTCAAGCCTTCCATAGCTCGGCTCCACCGAGCTTCCATAGTTCGGCTTTATCCGGGTTTCCATAGTTTGGCTTTCCCCGAGTTTCTATAGCTCGGCTTTCTCCGAGCTCCTATAGCCTGACTCCCCCGAGCTCCCATAGCTCGTTTCCCTCGAGCTTCCGTAGCTCGTCTCACCGAGTTTCCATAGCTCGCCTCTCCCGAGCTTCCCATAGCTCGGTCCTCCCGAGCTCCCATAGCTCGGCCTCCCGAGCCTCCATAGCTCGGCTCTCCCGAGCTTCCATAGCTCGGCTCTTCCGAGCTTCCCATAGCTCAGTCCTCCCGAGCTTCCATAGCTCGGCTCTCCGAGCTTCCCATAGCTCGGTCCTCCCAAGCTTCCTGTAGCTCGTTTCCCCCGAGCTTCCATGGCTCGGCTTCACTGAATGATCCACGATCCAATACTCACCTCCGCGGAACCTGACGCGGGAGAGCCTAGGCCTATCGTAACAACATCCCAGGCAAGGAATCATGTTGAGAAGTGGTCTAGAACCTAACACGGCTACCTGGGACCTACACACCTACCAGATCTCAAGCCATCAAGGAGCTCTCCTAGCTGTCGATCCCCTAACAAACAAGATATGGATCCCAACGGCCCGATTCGATCCATCTCCGTATCCTAACAACCTTCGAACCTTCCAGAAGGCGCTCAAGATCTAGGTGACAACCTATAAATATGACACTCCCAGATTCCCTCAGGTATGCACTGACACCCTCACTCTCACTCTTTCGCTCTCGCCAGCTGCTCGTTGGCGCTCTCTCCCTCTGGAGCTCCCGATCGGCCGCCCCTGGAGAGACTCACCGGAGAGATCCACCTCCCGTTTTCTGATTGATCACCGATTTCCTCCCACTGACTTAAGTGTCAGAGGATCTTCCATGGAGGGTCACCCCCAACGCCTCTCGCGCGAGGACTTGTGTGCAGGTCCGCCCCAGGAGATCGACTGCGCCCGAGTCGGAGGACGGATCCCGACGGCAACAAGCTCCATCTAAGTAGGATAGCTAATTAAATTATAAATTAATTTTGTACTTAGAGGTGGTGTGACTTTGATTTTTAAATTTTAAAAAGTTATAAAAATAAATATAAACTTTCTATTTTATTGTTTATTTTTATCCTAACAACATACGTAATAGCATGGCATCAAATTGATAAAATAAATTTAAAATTTATAACTAACCTACTAATTTATTATTTAATAATTTAAAAAAATATAAAAAAATATTTGATTTGCTTTAACCCATGTATCCACTGCGCTCTTCTCCTTTGTACCAATGACCAATGGAGAGGCATCGGTGCCGATGAAGGAGGGGCGTCGACGCCGAGCTTCGTCTTCCTCTCTCTCTCCCTCTCATACTCACCGATGGTGAAAGAGATTTTTATCTGCTCAGCAGTGAGATAAGGAGGCGATGCTAGAGGAAAAGAGGTAATGGAGAGATGATGGAGGGGGTCGTGGAGCAACAAAGGGGCCATCACGGCCTCCTCTTTGGCAGTGAGGAAAGGAAAGGAGGGGCAGGTGGGAGAGGGGGAGAGAGAGTGTGTGTGCAATGGATACGTGGGTTAGGGCAAATTAGGATTTTTTAATATTTTTTTTAATTATTAAATAATGGATTAACGGGTTAGTTATGAATTTTAAATTTATTTTTGCCAATTGGATACCATTTGCCACATAAGATCAAAATAAACGATGTCTCCCCTATTTAATGGTAAGGATCAAAGTAATACAAAATAGAAAGTTTAAGATCATTTTTATAACATTTTAAAGTTTGAGGACTAAAGTGACACGGTCCCCTAAGTACAAGGGTTAATTTTATAGTTTAGTCTTAAATTTTAAATTTATTTTTGCTAATTGGATGCCATGTGTGTTGCTACATATGCTGCCACATAGGATCAAAATAAACGTTTCCCTATTTAATGGTAAGGATCAAAGTAATATAAAATAGAAAGTTTAGGATTATTTTTATAACTTTTAAAATTTAAGGACTAAAGTACACAACCCCTAAGTACAGGGGTTAATTTTATAGTTTAGCCAAATAATCTTGAACTTTCTATTTTGTATTACTTTGATCCTTACCGTTAAATAGAAAGACATCGTTTATTTTGATCCTATGTGGTAGCATACGTAGCAACACATATGGCATTCAATTAGCAAAAATAAATTTAAAATTTATAACTAATTCATTTTTAAAAAATATAAAAAAACCATGATTTGCCCTAACCCATGTATCTGCTGCGCTCTCTCCCCCCCACTGGCCCACCTTCCCTTCCCACCGCCAAAGAGGAGGCCGTGTCGGCCCCTTTTGTAACATCATGAAAATCTTGTAATTTATTGATAATATTAATAGCATTTTTTATTTAAAATGAAAGTCAGAGGGTTTAAATGTGGGTGTATTGGCCATTTGATAATTTATGGAGAAATTTATGAAGTAAATGAGTATATTTTGAGTGCTAATGAGTTCAATTTAAGAAATTGAGTTTTAATAGGCTTAAATCATAAGAAAAATCAAGTTTGGTTTGAGTTTTGCCATTATATGATATTTTAGTAATTAGAGTCGACTCTAATTGATGTGAAGTCGACTCTGGTACGGTTTTAAATTTTTGGCATGCTTTAGAGTCGGCTCCTATAGAATGGGGAGTCGACTATATTAAAAAAACAGAAGGTTAGCATTTCTGCCTCATATTAGAGCCGACTCTAATCTCTATAAAAGCCGACTCTAATTTTTGCGGGAGCCAACTCTAAATCTATTAGAGCCGATTCTAAGACGACAGATTTCTTGGGTTAAATTTTAAAATTTTTATTTTTATTCCATTTTAAATCTGATTTGAGTGCTGTTTAACCGTTGGATTTCTAAAATAGAGCTCTTCAAGTTGACAGGATCCTTTCCTAGAAATATTGTATGAAAGCATTGATTTAGATGAAAAATGATAATCTGAGCTATAAATTGATTAAAAAAATGATATGTCAGGGGAAAATAGGAAAAAGACTCCAGGGTCAATTGTTAATTATGCTAAGGAAAATTTGGGAAAGAAATCTATTAATAAAATATTATGGTTATGAGTGAGCCAAGTGTTTTCCAAAAAGCATGCGTTAAGAGTGTTTGAGGGCAAAATGAAAATTTGGCATGCCTTAGCCTCTAAGTTATATCCATGACTTGGTCCCTAAGTTACTAGAGAAAAAGGAAATGTGGGTTCAGCTAGAGAAAAGAAAGAAAGAAAGAAAGAGAGAAAAGAAAGAAAGAAAGAGAGGAAGATGAAGAAGAAAAAGGAGAAAGAAAAAAAGGAAGGAAAAGGAAAGCTTGGGGTTTGTGTTTGACTCCAGGTAAGCTATAGCTTTCCTAAATCTTGCATGGCTTTAGATTTTCTTAGATTCTTGTATTTTGAGATAATAGTGGAAGTAATCTTGAGTAGAGAAAGAATGGAAGAAAATAATGAGATATTAGATGTTAGATCATGTATGCATGCATGGTTTTAGAAAAAACTCGTATGCAGATAACCTTAATAGCTATCGTATCTGTATGTTAACGTAGGTCAAGAGGGTTATTCCAGGAAGCTGGAATGCTGGAGTTGAGTACCAGTTGAAAGAGTAACCTGCTAAGTTGAGTGGGTTACTTATCTAGCAAAAAAAGTTAATTTGAGCTAGTATAATGAGATTAATAACTAGTTGTGGTATGTTATGTTTAGTAGAGTATATTATGTATATTTTAAATATGAGTAATGAGAACCTACTATATGATATTATGATGCATAAGTTTGAGTATGAGTCTTAAGCACAAAGAAATAAGCATGAGTTTCGATAAGGGGATTGTTGATGTGTACATGGCCTATTTGCATGATAAAGCTTTACAAATGATAAATTTTGATGTATGTATCATACTAAGCATCAGAGAGCTATGAGGCTGATCACCCTTTAGATTGTGTTGTAACATGAGCATTGCATACTACTATTGAGCCGTCACCTTCTTGCGATTCGATTGTACATGAACCCCAAAATCAGAGATAAGTGTACGCTCAGAGATAAGTGCACGCTTGACCAGGCCAGTGGGACATGTTATAAGCAGCCCGTGGGGGAATAAACCATAGCTCAGTGGAGTGGTTACTATATATATAGCCCATGGGAAAGAGAGGAAACCCGAGGTTCCAAGGTTAAAGAACAAAGCACTTTGCTGGATGAACCGCACGGGTAAGGAGTGCTATTTGTGCGGGAATTTGTTGCTAGTCATGCACCCGATGAGAGTACAAATGCAAAAGGACAACTGTAGGATGGTATCTCAGAGGCATTACACACACAACCAAGTATCATGAGATTTAAAAGCATATATTATAATTTAAAAAGGGCTAGTGGGCTAAGTAATTATCTCAGGAAAAAAGTTTACATGAGATGCCAGTGGAGCGGATCCCGTAAAAATCTGGGAATTTAATAAAGAAAGTCTGGGGTGTAGGTAAAGAATGCATATCTTCATGTTGTAATGCATGGATTTTTTATCTTAATGAGTTATCTTTTAGTGGAAAGTTATTATAGAGTATTTTAGTACTGGTATATTATTTGAATAATAAGCTACATTTTACTTTATTTGATATCATGTTAAAAATATACTTTGATTTATACAAGCTATAATGTATCAGCATACGATTAAAATATGATGTTATGGTTCTCTATTTCTCCATGGTTAGATGGTTATCCAATCACTGAGACTTAGGTCTTATCCCTCTATGATTGATGTTTACTTTCATATCAGTGAGTATTCCTGCTAGGATCAAAGGATAAGCGAGATCAGACCCTTAGCTGGTGAAGCTTTCTTGGATGCAAGGGTGTATAGATGATAGCCTTGTATATTGAGATAGTGTGGGGTAACATTTGTATATTTGCATATATGTATATGTATAGTGAGATTTGGTGATGTATCTTAGACTCTTTAGAAATAAGGAAAGACTTGGCTTTTGGAAAAAATTATGAGTATAATGCTAGTATAAGTGATTATGCTATCGATTGTGAATGTGATCTTATTTTCTGCCTGAGGATGTCATGGAAAATATTATCTGAGCAGGTTGATGCTTAGTGTTGATTTGAGTGATATGCATATATAATTGAGCTGATAATAAAAAAAATTTTTTAACAAGATTTGTTTTTGAGTGTCTGCCGTTTATGATAATTTGTTGGAGTTTCCTAGCTCTTTATGGAGCGCTACATAAAGACTAGTAGAACTCTATCCGATTACCACAGGTGTGCAGATGTGCTGTCGGTGGCCCCATAGAGATAGGGGTGCTGACAAGTTTTGGTATCAGAGCCCTAGGTTATTAGGTCCTAGGGGAATAAGTATGAGTATGAGTCTAGGATGATTGAATGATTATGATATAGTTATTGAATGATGAAACTGATGTAATGAATAATGTCTTGTAGGATGATTACTACAAAGGCCCTAGAGAGACAAAGCAATCCTCAAGAAGGGATAAAGCAGAGGTCAAAGTAGACCCAGAAGGTCAGTTAGAAGAAGTCAAATTGGTAGAATGGCTTCTAGTTATTCCATCGAGTCAGTATCTAATGATGCTAGGGTAAGGGCATCTTCAGAGCAGATGCCAGAGTCTTCTTCATAGTTGCTACCCCTATGCCAATGGACCCATCTCGAGCACAGACTCAGGGGCCCAATATGCCAGAGCTGGTAGGCATAATTACTCAGGTTGTGGTAGCAGCTGTGGGTGCTAGTTCTAGCCTTCCAGCTAAAAATTTGAAGGTTGTGGCGGAATATGGAAAGAGCTAGGAAGTTGGGGGCTCTGGAGTTTAGGGAACTACTGATCCTATTCAGGCCGGGGCATGGTTGTAGAGGATCGAGAGGATATTTGATGTGATGGGATGCTCTGAGGAGCAGACATTGCCACTAGAGCCCAGAGTAGAGCAGTGGGAGTTTGTCATGAAAAGATTTTAGAAGAGAATTTCATCAGCAATATTATTCTGAGATTTATAGGGATAAGAAAAGGAGGGATTTTCTTAGTCTGACCCAGGGAAGGATGTTTGTGGCAGGTTATGAAGCCACTTTTGTTGAGTTCTCAGTTTACTAGGGCCTTGGTGGCTAATGAGAGGGAGAGGTGCTGACTATTCCAGGATGATTAAATCTCCCTATTAAAGCCAAGATCCATATGTAGACCTATAATAGTTATTCTGAATTGGTGCAGGGAGCACTCAAAGCCGAGGAGATTGAAAAAGAATAGATGAGTAGGAGGCAGGATAGAATAAAAAGAAGTGCTCCTAGTTATCCTTCTACTCCGAGAGGGACTCAGCCATTTAAGAAACCTTAGAGGGCTGTATAATTTTATTCTAGTTTTAGAGCCTCTGGTGATGAGGTAGGGGATCAGTATCTGTGTCAGCATCTAACTCAGCCCAAAGGAAGCCTTATGGGGTGTGCCGCAGGTTGCCACCAGTAGGGTGTCTGGTGATGTAGGGGAGCAGGATCATCCTTCTGATGGAGGAAGAAATATACCTCCATGTAATATATATGGAAGACTTTATTTGGAAAAGTGTAAGAGGGGCAATAAGGGATGTTATATTTATGGTGATTTAGGTCACCTAAAGAGAGATTGCCTTAGGAGAGGGCAGCAGGCTGATGGGCTTCCTCAGGGGCCAGTAGTGCCAAGGGGACAGCCTGGTAGGAGGGGTGATAGTGGTGTTGTAGCTTCAGTCAATTAGATAGGGCCTAATGTTAATCAGCCAGTAGGGTCATTCAGTGTTCCAAGGGCTGAGGTCAGAGTATTTGTCATGACCAGGCAGGAGGCCCAGATTGATCCTGATGTGGTGATAGGTAGCTACCCATCAATAATCATGATGCTTATATTTTGATTGATTCTGGATCTACGTATTCATTCATCTCATGCGAGTTTGCTAAGCATCTAGATAGAGATGTGGGCCAGTTGGGTAGCCAGTTGGTAGTATCTATACTCATAGGGAGGCCTTTTATAGCAGACCAGATGTATAGAGGCTGTGATATTTCTGTGGAGAATCAAAAATTAGCAGCAGATTTGATTTCTTTGAGTTTGAAAGAGTTCGATGCTATCCTAGGGATGGATTGGCTATCTGTTCATAGAGCCAGAGTAGATTGCTTGAGGAAAGGAGGTGATGGTACAAACTTCTGAAGATCGATTTCATTGGTGATAGGAGGGGGTTGCCCTCAGGAGTGATTTCAGCTTTGTCGGCCAATAGAATGCTAGCAAAAAGAAGTGAAGTTGTGCGATGAGCCTAGAGGGCAATGGTTTAAAGTTGATGAATATCCCTGTGGTAAGGGATTTTTTAGATGTATTTCCTGAGGAGCTGCTAGGGTTATGCATGTCGTAGCGCAACGATTAAAACACCTTAATTTCACTAATAGATAGCGAGAATAAGGGATCGAATCCATAGGGACTTTAGTGGTTATTTTGAATTAAAACTATACAATTAGGAATTTAAATAAATAAATAATAAAAATAATTAAGATATGATCTATCTTATGAGAGCACGGCCCGTGCATGTAGATCACGGCTGATGGGGCACGAAAAAAAAATTGGTGGAATGAGGGGATGGTGATGTGTTCTAAGTGATTACCACCCTTAATGATTTGAGCCCAAGCTATGGCTGAATTCATGCATGGGAGAAATGAAGAACATCAAACCGGAAGCAGAAATCTAAACACCCTTGTGCAAGCTTCTTTCAAAGAAATAAAAAGATTAGGATCTAAAGGTATGAAAACCTTCAAACTAAGTTAAGCCACCTTTAAAACTTCAGATCTAAAGGACCAAGAGGTTTTTTTTTTTTTTCAACAATGAAGTAAGATCTTAAAGTGGAAGGGATGCACTCAACACTCAAAGAATTGAGGGTTGGTTGACAAGATCTACACTCCTTACTTAAGAACTCACCTTGGCACTTGATCCTTGACGTGGAGCCATCATCCTTAACTCTAACATCCTCAAGAGAACCTGCAAGTGATCAGAAGTAAGACCGTGGAGGCAAAGGAATTGAAGGAAATAAAAAAAATCGAACAAGGAAAGGAAGGATTTGAAAAATTTTGCTGAGACTTGGGTAGCACTTGTCCTTCTTCCTGAAACTATTATGGAACCTTGGTAGAATGGTTTAGAGTAGCAAATTGGGCCTCTCACCCTCTCCCTCAAGGAGTGACCTAGATCTAAGACTAGGGAAACACGAGCCTCAACTCAAACTAAGAGCATCTCACCCTCTTCATACTCAAAGATGAACAAGGCACTTGGCAAAAGAAATCAAATAAACTTGATTTTATTTCTCAAACTTCATATCTACAAGAGGGAAAGCTTGGCCTATTTATAGGCCAAAGGACTTCCAGAAATTTCAGCCCAAAAAACTAAAAGATCATAACAATCTAAGGACTAGTTATGATATAGCTAACTAATTACAATCAATCCCTAACAAATTTGGTTGCACCAGCTTCCATGTGGTACCTCCTTAGTTTGCCATGTGTCATCATCAGATACCTCCATGTGTCCTCCAAGATTTGACTTCTAAGTTGCCATGTGTCATCATCAGATACCTCCATGTGTCCTCCAAGATTTGACTTCCAAAGAAGACTTGATGTCTTGATAGCAGTGTTGACTCAAGGCAGGAAGTGTCGATACTTTGAGACTTGGCAGAAGTTGAAATTTTGCAGCATGAGTTGCCACTTGAGAAATTGAAACTCTTGGCTCGAGTAAGTGGAACCTGCGGAAAGTAGATTAACTACAAAACCAAAGAGTGTCAGTCTGCAACCTTTTCTTCTTGCTGATGTCCCCATCAATTCTTCCGGGTGAAAAAAACTCGGCCCTGACGAGTATGGATCATTTTGGCTTTGGTAATATTCAAGCAGATCTGGATCGATCCTTTGCAGTTCTTCTTGAGTGATCCATGAGTCTTCAGAATCAGGTCTACCTTGCCAATGGACCAAGTAGCGTTGATAGTCTTTATTTCGGGTAGTGACAATCTTGTCATCTAATATCCGTTCAATTCTTTCTCGCTTTGTGGCTGGTGGACACTCTGGGATTGGTTCACTCTCAAAGGATGGATCAGGTCCTAAAAACTCACTGGGATTCATTGTTGGTTCCTTGTATTCTACCAGATCTGAAATATTAAAGGTGGAACTAATACCAAAGTCAGAAGGTAGGTCCAGTATATAAGCATTAGGTCCAATTCTTTTTATTATTTTGAAAGGACCTGCACCACGGGCGTGTAGTTTCTTCATAGTTCCCTTTGGAAACTGTTCAGGTCTGAGCCTTATCATGACAAAGTCTCCTACATGAAATTCTTTTGCTCTTCTATGGGAATTAGCCATATGCTTGTAACTCTCATTGCTTATATGGATTTTCTCGCTAATTTCTTTGTGTAAATCCCTAATGTGTTGTGCATATGACTCAGCAGACTCTGATGTTCGTACATGCATGGGCAATGGAATGAGGTCTATTGGCTTTCTTGGTTTGTACCCATGAATAATCTCAAAAGGACTTTTTCCAGTGGATCTGTTAACTGAACTATTATAGGCAAACTCTATACGTGGCAGTAAAAGGTCCCAATTTCCAGTATGTTTTCCCACTAAACATCTCAACATATTTCCAAGACTTCTATTTACAACTTCTGTTTGACCATCAGTTTGGGGGTGATAAGTGGTAGAAAAGTTTAACTTGGTTCCTAGCAGGTGCCATAGGGTTTTCCAAAAGTAACTGGTGAACTTAACATCCCTATCAGACACGATGGTTTTAGGTAACCCGTGTAATCTAACCACTTCATCTAGAAATAACTTGGCCACTTTTGATGCATCGAAGGTCTGGGAACAAGGCAGAAAATGTGCCATTTTAGAAAATCTATCGACTACCACAAAGATGGAATCGTGTCTCCTTAAGGTCTTTGGTAGTCCCAACACAAAGTCCATACTGATGTCTTGCCAAGGTCGATCAGGGACGGGTAAAGGGGTGTATAGTCCAGTGTTTTTTTTTGCATTTTAGCAACAGCACATGTCCTACACTGGGCTACGACTTGGGCAACATTTCGTTTTAAGCTGGGCCAAAAGAATTGTTCCTCCAAAGCTAGAATAGTTTTATTCCTTCCGAAATGGCCCGCTAAACCTCCGGCATGGATTTCCCAAATCAAGAATTCCCTAATTGAGGTTCGGGGAATACACAACTTATCTCCTTTAAAAAGGAACCCATCATGAAGAGTAAAGTCTTTGTATTCTCTAGAAGGCCTTAGACTGACAGATTCAAAAATCTCACTAAAGTCAGGGCAACTTTTATACTCTTCCTTCAACTTATCAAATCCTGTGACTTCAGTACTTACGGACGTCAAGAGCATAGAACGTCGACTTAAAGCATCGGCAACCTTATTGTCAGAACCAGCACGGTGTTTTAGAACAAAGGTGTAAGCTTGGATGTACTCTACCCATTTTCCATGCCTAGGGTTTAACTTCTTTTGGGAGCTAAGGAATCGGAGGGCTTCATGATCGGAAAATAGAACAAACTCCTGCGGTAACAAGTAATGTCTCCAATATTTCAAAGCCTGAACTACCGCATATAACTCCTTGTCATAGGTGGAATATCTCAACTTTGCGCCATTTAGTTTCTCGCTAAAAAAAGCTACCGGATGGTTCTCTTGACTTAAAACTCCACCAATTCCAATCCCAGAGGCATCACAAGCAACCTCAAAAACTTTAGAGAAGTCAGGCAACCTTAAGATTGGTGCTTGTGTCATTCTTCCTTTAATCTCAAGGAAGGCTTTATTGGCTTGTTTGGTCCATTCAAAATTTCCTTTCTTAAGACAATCCGTGATTGGAGCAACAATGGTGCTAAACCCTTGGATGAATCTCCTATAGAAGGTGGCAAGACCGTGGAAGCTACGGACGTCATGTATGTTCTTGGGTTCGGGCCACTCGACTATGGACTTAATTTTCTCGGGATCAGCAGAAACACCATTAGTAGTAACAATGAACCCTAGAAAGGTTACTCTGTTAGTCATGAATTCGCACTTCTTCAGATTGGCATATAGATTTTCCTTTCTAAGGGTGTAACAGACTTGTCTAAGATGATCTAAATGGTCTTCCCTAGTCTTACTATAGATGAGGATGTCATCAAAATATACTACAACAAATTTTCCCATGAAAGGTCTTAAAACTTGAGTCATGATCCTCATAAATGTACTAGGGGCATTTGATAGACCAAAGGGCATAACCAACCACTCATAAAGACCATCCTTAGTTTTGAATGCAGTTTTCCACTCATCTCCAGGTTTGATCCTAACCTGGTGATAACCACTCTTAAGATCAATCTTGGAAAATATAGTGGCTCCGGTCATCATGTCAAGCATATCATCAAGGCGAGGGATAGGAAATCGATACTTGACCGTAATTTTGTTGATGGCATGACTATCGATGCACATTCTCCAAGTGCCATCCTTCTTCGGGGTCAGTAGGGCAGGTACTGCACAAGGACTTAAACTCTCCCTAATAAACTTTTTCTGGAGGAGATCTCCAACTTGTCTTTGTAGCTCAGCGTGCTCAGTAGGATTCATTCTATAGTGAGGTAGGTTAGGCAAGGTGGCTCCTGGGACTAGATCAATTGTATGTTGAATATCCCTAAGTGGGGGCAGGTGATTGGGTAAATCTTCTGGGAATACATCCTTAAAGTCTTCTAAGATCTTTGTGACTTCTTGAGGTGGTTCCTTAGGATCTTCATTCGACTTTCTTTAAGTGCCAAAATCCACATAGGTGATCCTTCATTGATTTCTTTCTCTATTTCCTTGACACTGATCAAATTCAGATCTTGTTTCTTCTCTTTCAAATCACTAGACCCTTTCTTGATATTGTCCTTAGGTGGGGTCGAGTTAATGATAAGCTTTTTCCCTAGATGGTTGAAAGCACAAGAATTGGATTGACCATATAAAGTTGCATCATGATCATACAACCAAGGTCTACCCAAAATGATGCTACTTACGCCCATGGGTAGTACATCGCACCAGACTTGTTCATGATAGGATTGGATTTGAATGGGAACTTGACATCTGGATTTAATGGGAATGGATGTTGAATCTATCCAAGAAACTTTGTATGGATTGGGATGGGGAACAGGGGTCAAGCTTAAATTCTTAATGGCTTTAGTGGAAATAGCATTCACACAACTCCCATTGTCTATAATGATTTTATAAACCTTCTCCCCTATCTTAACAAATGTTTGGAGTATATTAGTTCTTCTCCAATCCTCCTTTTCCTTTGTTTGGGTCAAAATTCTAACAACACCCAAAGTCTCATCATAATCAATCTCTTCTTCCTCTTCATCATATTCATTGATCAGATTGGATTCAGCCTCATATACCTCTTTTTCAAACTCTTTAGTATCTTCAGGGTCCTCTTCAGCTAGTTCTCCTATGTGTAGAGAACGGGCAGGGCATTGGTTGGCATAGTGTCCCTTCCTGTTACATTTAAAACAATGGACATTCGGGTTGTTACTCTTTTGAACTACAGGGGCCTTACCCTTGTCACTCGTTTGACCGGATGGGATAGTAGGAGTGGGGTGATTTGGTCGCATTTGGTTGAACCCTGGTTTCTGAGTAGGGGTGCTAATCTTACTTAGTTCGGGTCTTCT
>UESW01004653.1:894038-980580 GCA_900491605.1 Calamus simplicifolius
CTCATACTATTGGCTCCTAGAACGGCGAGCCATAACTATTCCTGTTAAAATTAGATGTGGTTCATATCATCAAAACTAATGTG
This sequence comes from Calamus simplicifolius, assembly GCA_900491605.1. Lineage (NCBI taxonomy): Eukaryota > Viridiplantae > Streptophyta > Magnoliopsida > Arecales > Arecaceae > Calamus > Calamus simplicifolius. The sequence goes on from UESW01004653.1 coordinate 894,122, forward strand.
TCAGGTGTCTCTAAATATAATGTCATCAAAATATGTTCTCTCCATGTTATCATGTCAATATGTTCGTGTCCCTAGGGTCATATGTCTCTACGTGTTATCATGTCAATATGCCCATGTCCCTAGGGTCATAACCTAGGCTCTGATAACATAAAGCTGTCACGCCCCAGACCCAATATCGGGCTAGGGTGACAACCCGCCGCGTGCCGGACATGCAAGGCGTCACCATATTTTTCAACATAAATACCATTATAATAAAAACCAAGTCAAATACATAAAGTTCTTGGGCTAACACCCTACACACCACAATAATAAAGTCTGGGCATCAAGCCCTACACATATGTAGTACTGGGGTTACAACAAAATAATGGTCTTGTTTTATTTAATAGAAGATCCATCACCCCACCAATCCATCTTCAACCTTGTGGCTCTGACAAAAACATTGTAAGATTTTGTGAGCTTACACTCAGTAAGTAAACCACGTTATACAGTCAAATCATAGCATCATAATCAATAAGCATATAAATGATTTGCATGCTTAAACACTCCACAAATACTCAAACATGCAATGTAAGTAAACCCACTGTTTATACCCTCAATGGTAACTGTAAATGTGACCCACGGCCCTGCAATATCTCAATAGTATACCAACAAGCATCCCCCTACTGAAAGGGTCGAAATACCAGGGTCACGCCATATCATAGACCACCAGAACACATACTCTATATGTGTGATGCCACATCATAGAACCAGAACACATCTCTAGATATGTAGGTGGCATAACAAGCAGAACACGTCCTCTAGACGTGTGTGTGGTATGACATGATAAAGGAGAACCGCGGCGACACATAACAGTACCTCACATCACATGCACTCATCGTATCAATAACAACTCAATATTGCATAAACAGTGGATTATACCTACTGAACAATTAATGTAATATATCACATCAATGTCATAATAACTGCATCTCTCATGCATAGCATCCACATATAAAATCATAGCACATAAACAGCCATGTATTCATAATATCATCTACTTACAATTTAACCAATAACAGTTCTTCATGTCACAATTCACAATTTAAACATTCATGAATAATTATTAAATACTGATAACTGGCTTACTTACCTCAGTACGCAATCCAACAGGTATAAATCAGCTAGTTCGGATGTCTGAGCACCTACAGGATCATTTACACAAATAATTTATTAGAATACGAATATTAAAATGACCCTTAGGATTTCTACCCAAACTAGTTCATGGGCCCTACTTTGGGCTCGAATATCTCCCACTACACAACCCAATTGGGGAAGTAAAAATATCCCAAGAAACTAGAATTCACCCAGATTCTAGCCATACAATTATTTTCTAATCCCGATCCGTTACGGGGCCCAAAATCTAGCCCAAAAATGACTCACTGCACGGCCCAAAAGGCCTGAACCGGCCGGCCCAGCCGGCCCGGTTCAACCCTTATCCCCCCGATCCCCTGTTTCACTGAACAGGGGATGGAAATCTAGCCGGCGGCCGGGGCCACCGCCGACCAAATTGAGGGCGGCCCGACCGCCGGTGGCCGGGCCAGAGCCGGCCGCCGCCGCGGCCGGCCGCCAAATCCCCTCCCTCTCCCTCAATTTTTCTCAGCATCATCAACTCACCCGCGCGGCACAGAGCTGTGCCGACGGCTCGGCCAGCCGCCTTGGCCGGCCGGACCTCCACCGGACGCACGCCCGGCGCCGGTGGAGGCGACAGGCCAACGCTCGGGCCCGGCGAGGCGGCGAGCACGCCGCCGGGCCCGAACAACCGGCGGAAGCCGACTTCCACCACGCGCGAGAGGAGGGCCAATTGGCCCTCTCTCTCATCTCTCTCTCCACCACCACCCCACCGGACGCCTCCCCCGGTGCCGGCGGGTCGTCGGCCGGATCTCAGGCCCGGCGAAGCGGCGAGCACGCCGCCGGGCCTGAACCAATGGATCGACCGGCAACACTATCTCTCCTTCTCTGTCTCCCTCTGCGACTCTCTCTCTCCCGCTGTCTCTCTCTCTCCCGCTGTCTCTTTCTCTCACGCTGTCTCTCTCTCTCTCTCACGCTAACTCTCTCTCTCTCCGCTGTCTCTCTCTCTCTCACACTGTCTCTCTCTCTCTCTCTACGTGGATCTGGGAGTTTACCTAATGGGAAACAGATGCCAGAATGATGGAGGGAGTCCCCCCTCCATCACGTATTTAACCCCCCAGTGCAACGCTTCGGTTTAAGGGTCTGGGCAGACGAAGCGTTCAGTTAAAAATGAAGCGTTGCATTGCACAGTATCAGGCCTGAACCTGGTTCACATGAACCGGGAACCGGGTACTACAGGCACGAAAAAAAAAATTGATGGAATGAGGAGATGGTGATGTGTTCTAAGTGATTACCACCCTTAATGAACATTTGAGCCCAAGCTATGGCTGAATTCATGCATGGGAGAAATGAAGAACATCAAATCGGAAGCAGAAATCTAAACACCCTTGTGCAAGCTTCTTTCAAAGAAATAAAAAGGATTAGGATCTAAAGGTATGGAAACCTTCAAACTAAGTTAAGCCACCTTTAAAACTTCAGATCTAAAGGACCAAGAGGTTTTTTTTTTTTTTTTCAACAATGAAGTAAGATCTTAAAGTGGAAGGGATGCGCTCAACACTCAAAGAATTGAGGGTTGGTTGACAAGATCTACACTCCTTACTTAAGAACTCACCTTGGCACTTGATCCTTGACGTGGAGCCATCATCCTTAACTCTAACATCCTCAAGAGAACTTGCAAGTGATCAGAAGTAAGACCGTGGAGGCAAAGGAATTGAAGGAAATAAAAAAAATTGAACAAGGAAATGAAGGATTTGAAAAATTTTGCTGAGACTTGGGTAGCATTTGTCCTTCTTCCCGAAACTATTATAGAACCTTGGTAGAATGGTTTAGAGTAGCAAATTGGGCCTCTCACCCTCTCCCTCAAGGAGTGACCTAGATCTAAGACTAGGGAAACACGAGTCTCAACTCAAACTAAGAGCATCTCACCCTCTTTATACTCAAAGATGAACAAGGCACTTGGCAAAAAAAATTAAATAAACTTGATTTATTTCTCAAACTTCATATCTACAAGAGGGAAAGCTTGGCCTATTTATAGGCCAAAGGACTTCCAAAAATTTTAGCCCCAAAACTAAAAGATCATAACAATCTAAGGACTAGTTATGATATAGCTAACTAATTACAATCAATCCCTAACAAATTTGGTTGCACCAGCTTCCATGTGGCACCTCCTTAGTTTGCCATGTGTCATCATCAGATACCTCCATGTGTCCTCCAAGATTTGACTTCTAAGTTGCCATGTGTCATCATCAGATACCTCCATGTGTCCTCCAAAATTTGACTTCCAAAGAGAAGACTTGATATCTTGATAGCAGTGTTGACTCAAGGCAGGAAGTGTCGATACTTTGAGACTTGGCAGAAGTTGAAATTTTGCAGCATGAGTTGCCACTTGAGAAATTAAAACTCTTGGCTTGAGTAAGTGGAACTTGTGGGAAGTAGATTAACTACAAAACCAAGAGTGTCAGTCTGCAACCTTTTCTTCTTGCTGATGTCCCCATCAACGGCCCGTCCCTTTTAAGAATAAATCAGTCAATAATTATTTTCACTTAAAAAGAATTCACTAAGAACTAAATATAAATAAATATTTTATTGTAAAACATCCGAATACATAAAATTAAAACTTAAAAAATTCTTCTTTCCCGACATCAAGAAGACAACAGCATCAAGAAGGCACCAAACTCCCCAGGATCCATGCTTCCTAAATTAGATTAGCGCAACCCACTAGAACTCTGAACCGAGGGAACGTGTTTCTGACTCACGAATGTCTATACTTCTTTATCTTTTAGGGATTGCTCTCACATCTTCCTAGCCATAACTATTTATAGATGCTCATATGCAGAGAGGACGTGAAGAGAACATGGAGAAATCATGGAGAGATCATGCCTCTGTTTCCATACCAGACGTGGCTTCCTAACTGTTTAGATCTGATTCAAAGCGATTTGTTTGCTTGATCCATGAACGTGAAGGAGACGCGGGGAGATCATGAACGTCCATATCAGATGCTTGGTTTCTTTGCGTGTTACAGAAATGTGTTGATTTCCTTCCAAATTTGAATTCTTTCCCAATCCGAATAAAACATGAAGAGATTTCGGAGAGATAACGGACGTTCTCCTTCCAATTTAAAAGTCTTCAATCCAATTTATTTCCTGATTGGTTGGTGGGGTGATGGGATAGGAAGGGAAGAAAAATTGAAAGAGAAAAATGAATATGTGAAATCTGCGATTGAACTCAGCAATTGGTTTATCGAGTTTGCTTTGAGATGCATGCAGATAAAGATAAATCCTTGTAAATTTAATTTTGAGCTCATTCTAAGTCCGATTTGAATGCCATTTGTGTCGTTGGACTTCTAAAATTGAACTCTTTAAGTTGATGAAGTTTTACCTAAAATATTATATAAAATATTTAAATATTAAATAATAATAGGTACTTTGACTTATTAATTAATAGGTTTATGATGATTATTTGTGCGTTTATCAGTTACCTCCTGACAGAGGGTTTGATTTCGGTATAGATCTAGTTTTAGATACTAGACCAATAACCAGGGCACCTTATAGAATGATTCCAACTAAATTGAAAGAATTGAAAAGCCAGCTACAAAAATTATTGGATAAAGAATTTATTAGACCCAGTATATCGCCATGGGGTGCACCAGTATTGTTTATAAAGAAAAAGGATGGTACCTTGAGGTTATGTATAAATTATAGACAGTTGAACAAGGTGATCATTAGAAACAATTATCCATTGCCAAGGATCGATGATTTGTTTGATCAGTTATAGGGGGCAACAGTATTTTCAAAGATTGATCTGAGATATGGGTATCATCAATTAAGAATAAAGAATGAGAATATATCTAAAATTGCTTTCAGAACCAGATATGGTCATTATGAGTTTTTAGTGATGCCATTTGGCTTGACAAATGCTCCAGGTGCTTTTATGGGTCTGATGAATCAAGTATTTCAGGAGTATCTAGATAAATTTGTGATAGTATTTATTGATGACATCTTGATTTATTCTAGAAGCAGTGAAGAGCATGAGCAGCATCTGAGGATAGTTTTGCAGATATTAAGAAAAAAGCAGTTATATGCAAGGTTTAGTAAAAGTGAATTTTGGCTGGATGAGATAAAGTTCTTGGGACATATAGTTTCAGCCAAAGGTATTATGATAAATCCTCAAAAGATTGAAGCTATAGTGAATTGGGTAGCTCCTACCAATCAGACTGAGGTGAGAAGTTTCTTGGGACTAGCACGATATTATAGAAGATTTATAAAAATTTCTTGATTTTGGCTTCTCCTATGACTAAGCTGCTTAGAAAGAATATCAAGCTTGATTGGTCTGATGAATGCCAGAAGAGTATGGATGAATTGAAAAAGAGATTAACCTCAGCCCTAATTCTAATACTCCCTGATAGTGCCAGTGATTATGTGATCTATAGTGATGCCTCATTGAAGGATTTGGGGTGTATTTTAATGCAGAATAAAAAAGTGGCAGCTTATATATCTAGATAGTTGAGATCCCATGAAAGAATTACCCAACCCATGATTTGAAGCTAGCTGCTGTTATATTTGCATTGAAGGTTTGGAGGTAGTACTTGTATGGAAGAAGGTGCCAGATATTTACTGATCATAAGAGCTTGAAATATATTCTAACCCAGAAGGAATTGAATTTAAGGCAAAGAAGATGAATTGAATTGATTAAGGATTATGATTGCACTATTGAGTATCATCCAGGGAAAGCTAATGTTGTGGCTAATGCCTTGAGTCAAAAGTCTATGGTAACATTGGCTTCTATTAGAACAGTACAACTACCCTTGATGATTGAGTTAAGAAGGTTAGATGCAGAGCTAGCTGTAGAAGAATCAAGAGCCTTGCTGGCTACTTTCAGAGTGAGACCTCAGATGCTAGAGGAAATAAGAGAAGCTCAACTGCTAGATCCATAGCTGCTTAGAGCTAGAGATTTAATTCAGAGTGGGTCTTAGTTAGAGTTTTTTGTTAGAGGTGATGAGGTGTTATTATTCAAGGGTAGAGTTTGTATGCCAGCTGTGAAATCAGTGAAAGATCAGATTTTAAGGGAAGAACATAGTTCAACTTATTCAATGCATTCAGGTAGTACTAAGATGTATAGAACTATCAAACTAAATTACTGATAGAATATGAAAAAGAAGATAGCTGAGTATGTATCTAAGTATTTGGTGTGTCAGCAGATTAAGGCTGAACATCAGTGTCCTGCTGGCAAGCTTCAGCCTTTGTTTGTGCTAGAGTGAAAATGCATATAACTATGGATTTTGTTGTAGGACTTCCAAAGACAAGAAGGTGTTGGGAGAAACAATCTCTGAGGTATGCATATTTTAAAATTTGATAACAATTATCAATGCGAAAACTTAAAGATTACATATTAATCTATCTAACATGCATCAAGATCATATCTTTGCCTTATACCATAGGATCGTTTGATCTAAATTATGCATATAAATAAAAACATCAAGATCATATCTTGATCTTCAAGATGAGAAGTCATACTACTCGTCTTGAAGCCTGCCTTAAGATCTAGGGATCAAATCACTTACCTTAAGAATAGTAGGTAAATCCTTTGTGCTCTGCAGCCATTCAATTATCCGGCCTCTAGTATCGTTCATGCAAATCCCCGAATGATTGGATTCCCGAAAGTGCTAGCTTATGGAAAAATAACTTTGCTGATCTTGAATCCTCCCACTTGAATCTTCCTTCAAGATCCACCAAACTTTTGCTAACACTAGATCACACCAGGATTTTGTATTCTAACTCTTTAGAATTTCAATCCACGACATATCGTGTGTTGTGTTCTATGATCTGGTGAAGAATGTCCTTTAATTTATAGGCTCAATGTAGCCTTTAGCCCATTGAATTCTGACACTTAGAATTCTGTCATTCAGTGAAAACCAAAAGATGCAGCATTTGGTTAATTTCGACGTTCAATAAAAACCAAAGAGACACAATGTTTGGTTAATTCAGACGTTCGGTGAAAACCAAAGAGATGTGAATTCTAACACTTAGAATTCTATCGTTGGTTAATTCAAAGAGGTACATTAATTCTACATAATTCTAACACTTAGAATTTCAACAGAAATGGTTTAGAGAAGATTAAATTAATATATAAATTCTACATGAGAATTTAATCAAGTTATCTCATCATGTGAGATCCTTTTGGGGTTTGGGATCGGGTTTTGGTTTAAGCTGATTTGAATTTATTGGACTGAATCTACATAGATCATGGTCCTAGCCCAAATTAAATTTGTCTAGTCCTGAATCTATTTAAATTCAAATCAAGTCTAATTTCAAATCAATATTTGAAATTGATTAGTCCTTCTAATAGACTTAAACCAAATTGAATCTTATTCATTTGTAGTTAACCCAATTGAGATAATTCAATCAATCAAATTGATTAATTAAATCATATACGATTCTCAATCGTTGATCAGCAAATAGATCATCCTAGGAAACTTCTATGCGTGTGACTCTCTAGGTTCGAACCTAAGCCGGTAGCATAGAAACAACTTTCTATACTAATCGATGTGCCCATCTAGTAATGGAACCCGACGTCCGGATAGGTCGAAGAGTTGCCGAGCAAACTCCAAGAACCCTAAGAAATAGTTACCGTATAATTCATCCTCTTGACCACAAATGCTAAGGATGGCTTAAGAGCCTATTAACTCTAAACAGCAAATCCATAAAGTGATTTCAACTTTAGTGATCATGTGACCTTCACATGAAGTGCCTTGGCCAAGGTCTTGCTAAATTAAAACACAAGCATTTCTCCTTTTAATGGGATAGGTCAAATTCCATCTTGATCCACAACTGACTACCACAAGTACTTGACTGCACCTAGTAACCTTTCGTAGCTGGATTAGAAATCCAGGTGATCCGGTACCTAAGTACAATGAGTTGCTTGTAAGTCACTGGTTGTGATCTTCAGGTCTGAAGGATATTTATACCTATATCTTCTTGGATTAACTCTTGACAGCAGAGTATTCGGAAATAAGTCACGTTTTGTGAAATATATTCCTACACTTTCACCTGTATCTCATATCAGTGTCTCTATACTCCTTGGTTAAGAGGACAACCAATAAATATGATATACAACGTCCTATAATTGATAGTACTATGGCCCTGTCATAGTATATCATTTGGTCGCGAACTCTTTTAAGGACCTTCAAAGATAAATCCTCCTTTATCGTGAAGGAAGATCCTGAGGGCTTCATTACTATTAGGAGTTTTAAGAAGATATTCTTGTAATGAATAAACTGCTAAATAACTTTTATTAATATATCAATTTATATGCTATTTACATTAGCACAATCATCAAATGATTGGCTTTAGGATACAATTCCCAACAAACTCCCACTTAGCCTAAAGCCACTCATTACAGTATCTAATACCCATCTTCAACTTGTAGTCGTCAAACTCCTTGATGCTGAATGCTTTAATAAATGGGTCACCTAGGTTTTTCTTTCTGTCAATCTTCTGAAGATTTATGTCACCTCATTCTACAATCTCTCGAATAAGATGAAACCGATGCAGTATGTGCTTGGTGTGCTGATGTGCTCGTGGTTCCTTTGCTTGAGCTATGGCACCAGTGCTGTCACTGTACAACAGGACTGGTTCATCTATGGAAGATGCCACTCCAAGCTCAGAGAGGAACTTTCGCAGCCACACAGCTTCTTTCGTAGCATCTGATGCAGCGATGTACTCTGCCTCGCACACTAAATCTGCCACTGTATGTTGCTTGGAACTTTTCTAGCAAACAGCTCCACCATTTAGGATAAACACGAAACTTGACACATTTTGCTATCATCATGATCTGATTGGAAACTGAATCAGTATATCCAATAAGTTTCAAATCAAACTCTCCATAGACTAACCACTGGTCCTTAGTATTGGAACACTTGCTTATAGATTGGCTTTATCTCCAGAGTTATCTCAGATTCACAATGTATTTTATGTATCAATGCTTAGGAGGTATGTGCTAGATTCCTCTCATGTGAATCAATCTGAGACTATACAGTTATGGGAAGATTTATCATTTGCAACAGAACTAGTGAAGATCTTGAGCAGGAAGATTAAGCAGCTCCACAGTAAAAGAATTCTATTAGTTAAGGTACAATGGTTAAATCATCAAAAAGAGGACGCTATGGGAGCGAGATGAGGAGATGGGATTGAAGTATCCCCATCTATTTGAAAACATATCTAGCTAACTTTTGGGGATGAAATTTCTTAAGAGGAGAATTGTAACATCCTAAAAATCTTATAATTTATTGGTAATATTAATGGCATTTTCATTTGAAATGAAAGTTGAAGGGTTTCAATGAAGTGTGGGTGTGTTGGCCATTTGATAAATGTAAAAAGAAGAAATTTATGAAGTAAATGAGTATATTTTTAGTGCTAATGAGTTTGATTTAAGAAATTGAGAGATTTGAGTTTTAATAGGCTTAAATCACAAGAAAAATTAAGTTTGGTTTGAGTTTTGCCATTATATGATGTTTTTAGTAATTAGAGTCGACTCTAATTGGTGTGGAGTCGACTCTGGCACAATTTTAAACTTTTGGCATGCTTTAGAGTCAGCTCCTACAGAAGGAGGAGTTGACTCTATTGAAAAAATAGAAGGTTAGCATTTCTGCCTCATATTAGAGCCGACTCTAATCTCTGCAGGAGCTGACTCTAATTTTTGCGGAAGCTGACTCTAAATATGTTAGAGCCGACTCTAAGATAGTAGATTTCTTGGGTTAAATCTTGAAATTTTTATATTTATTTCATTTTTTAAGTCCGATTTGAGTGCCATTTGAATCGTTGGATTTCTAACATCGAGCTCTTCAAGTTGGTAAGGTCCTTTCCTAGAAATATTGTATGAAAGCATTGATTTAGATGAAAAATGATAATCTAGGCTATAAATAGATTAAAAAAATGATATGTCAGGGGCAAAATCGAAAAAAGACTCTAGGGTCAATTGTTAATTATGCTAAGGGCAATTTGGAAAATAAAATCTATAAGTAAAATATTATGGTTATGAGTGAGCCACGTATTTTTTAAAAAGTGTGTTAAGAGTATTTGAGGATAAAATGAAAATTTAGCATGCCTTAGCCTCTAAGTTATCCATACCTCGGTCCTCAAGTCACTAGACAAAAAGGGAAACGTGGGTTTAGCCAGAGAAAAGAAAGAAAGAAAGAAAGAGAGCAAAAAAGAAAGAGAGAAATAAAGAAAGAAAAGAGAGGAAGAGAAAGAAGAAAAAGGAGAAAGAAAGAGGAAGGAAAAGAAAAGCTTGGGTTTGTGTTTAGCTCCAGATAAGCTATAGCTTCCCTAATCTTGCGTGACTTTAGATTTTCTTAGATTCTTGTATTTTAAGGTAATAGTGGAAGTAATATTGTAGAGAAAGGATGAAAAAATAATGAGATATTAGAGGTTAGATCATATATGCATGCATGGTTTCATAAAAAAAACTTGTGCAAGTAACCCTAATAGCTATAGTATCTATATGTTAACGTAGGTCAAGAGGGTTATTCCAGAGAGCCAGAATATCGGAGTTGAGTACCAGTTAAAAGAGTAACCTGCTAAGGTGAGTGGGTTTCTCATCTAGCAATGAAAAACTAATTTGAGCTAGTATAATGAGATTAATACCTAGTTGTAGTATGTTATGTTTAGTAGAGTATTATGTATATTTTAACTCTGAGAAATGAGAACCTAGTATATGATATTTTGATGCATGAGTTTTGAACATGAGTCTTAAGCACAAAGAAATAAGCATGAGTTTCGATGAGGGGATTGTTGATGTATACATGGCCTATTTGCATGATAAAGCTTTACAAATGACATATTTTGATGTATGTATCATACTGAGCATCAGACAGCTATAGAGCTAATCATCCTTTAGACTGTGTTGTAGCATGAGCATTGCACACTACTATTGAGCTGGCACCTCCTTGCGATTTGATCGTACGATGAACCCCGGAATTAGGGGTCAGTGCACACTTGACCAGGCCAATGAGGTAGGTTGTAAGTAGCCCATGGAGGCATGAATCATAGCTCAGTGGAGCTGCTTACTATATATAGCCCATGGGGCAGAAAGGAAACCCGAGATTTTAGGATTAAGGAATAAAGCACTTTATCGGGTTACCGTACGGATAAGGGGTGCTATTTGTATGGGGATCCTTTTGCTAGTCATGCACTCGATGAGAGTACACCTGCAGAAGGGTGACTGTAGGATGGTACCTCAGAGGCATTACACACACAGCTCAATCATGAGATTTAAAAGCATATATTATGATTTAAAAAGGGCCAGTGGACCAAGTAATTATTTTAGGGGAAAAGTTTACATGAGATGCTAGTGGGCAGGCAGATCCCAGTGGGAATCTGGAAATTTAATAAAGAAAGTTTGGGCTATAGGTAAACAATGCATATCTTCATGTTATAATGCATGAATTTTTTATCTTAATGAGATATCTTTCAGTGAAAAGTTATTATAGAGTATTTTAGTACTGGTATATTATTTGAAGAATAAGCTACATTTTACTTTATCTGATACATGTTAAAAATATACTTTGATTTATACAAGCTATAATGTATCAGCATACGGTTGAAAATGTGATGTTATGGTTCTCTATTTCTCCATGGTTAGATGGCTATCAAATCACTAAGACTTAGGTATCATCCCTCTATGATTGATATTTACTTTCAGATCAGTGAGTATTCCTACCAGGATCAAAGGATAAGCTGGATCGGACCCTTAGCTGGTGAAGCTTTCCTGATGCAACGGGTGTATAGATGATAGCCTTGTATATTGAGATAGTGTGGGGTGAGATTTGTATATTTGCATATATGTGTGTATAGTGAGATTTGGTGATGTATCTAGACTCTTTTAAAATGAAGGAAAGACTTGCCTTTTGGAAGGAATTATGAATATAATGTTAATATAAGTGATTATGCTATCGATTGTGAATGTGTTCTTATTTTTGTCTAAGGATGTCATGAAAAATATTATCTTAGCAGGTTGATGCTTAGTGTTGATTTGAGTGATGTGCATATATAATTGAGCTGATAATAAAAAAATTTTAAAAGGATGTGTTTTTGAGTGTTTGCTGCTTATGATAATTTGTTGGAGTTTTCTAGCTCTTTATGGAGCGCTACATAAAGACTAGTAGAACTCTATCCGATTACCACAGATGTGTAGGCATGCTGTCGCTTGCCCTTGAGAGAAGGGGGTGCTGAAACCTTTGTTGCTCCATAGCCCCCTCCATCATCTCTTCATCGCCTCTTCGCCTCTAGCCATTGCCTTCTCATCTCGTCGCCGACCAGGTAAATCCCCTTCACCATCGGTGAGCAGGAGATAGAGAGAGAGGGAGAGAGGGGAAGAGGGAGCTCCGCCCCGCCGATGCCCCTCCTCTATCGGCGCTGATGCCCCTCCATTGATCGTTGGTAGGGGAGAAGGAGGGAGAGTGCAATGGATACGTGAGTTAAGGCAAATCAGGATATTTTTTATATTTTTTTAAATTATTAAATAATGGATTAACGGGTTAGTTATAAATTTTAAATTTATTTTTACCCATTGGATGCCATGCGTGCTATTACATATGTTGTATATATAGGTTAAAAATAAATGACATCTTTTCTATTTAATGAAAAGGATCAAAGTGATACAAAATAGAAAGCTTAGGATTATTTTTATAACTTTTTAAAGTTTAAGGACTAAAGTGACATAATCTTCTAAGTACATGAGTTAATTCTATAGTTTAGCCTAGATATTATTTATTATCAAAAGAAGAAACAACATTCATTAATGTGCTAATATGTTTAGCTTTCGAGATCAACGAAGCCACATGATAAACACATAAATAATTATCACTAAACCTATTAATTAATAATTCAATGTATATTATTATTTAATATTTTAATATTTTATATAATATTTTAGAAAAAACCTTATCAATTTAAAGAGCTCGATTTTAGAAATTTAACGATGCAAACAACACTCGAATCGGACTTAAAACGAGCTCGAAATTAATTTTATAAGGATTTAGCATGAATTTTAAAGCAAAGTCGGCAAACCCAGTGCCGACTTCATCGTCTTCTCAACAGAAATCTTCTTATCTCAGCCGATTCTTTCTCTATTCAAATTTAATCTTTCTCTCTGCCAATTACGGAATAAATTGGATAGAAGGTTATCAAATTGGAAGAATTAAATTCATCTTGAAGGAATTTTGATTTTATTCATGATTTCTTCGGGATTTTCTCCGCGCCACTCGTTGCTTCTCCGTGTCTCTGTTTTGGCAACAGAATCGTTGCTTCTCCGCGTCTTGGCCGCGTCCGGACTTCTACAAATAGCGCAAGGAGGGGAGCTAGTGAGGATCAATCGATGGTTCGTGAGCAAGGAGGCGCTGTTCCCAGTCCTCAAAGGCCGTTCGGGGTTTCTGCGTCCGTGGAGGTTGCTGTCTGTTTCCTAGAGCAATCCGAAGTTTTAGCAGCGAGGGAGACGTCCGTGGAGGTTGATGTTCTGCTTCGGAGAGGCTTTGTTTGTGGCTTGAAGGAGGAGTTTAGTTGCTCTGTTCACGGGAGCTATCGAGAGGTTCTGTACGTGGCTTCTGGCTTGAGGCATCTCCAGTTCAGCCGGTCAGCCTGTTTTCAGTCCGTTTCATCTGGTCTTTGATTTGATTTATGAAGAATTTGTTGCTCTTTATTGCTATCAGAAATTAAAACTCTTCTATTTTAGGTTTTAATATGCACTCTTGGATGTTATTGAAATAAAGCTTTATGCATATTTAATTGTTATTAAATTCTATTTAAGTGAAAAATAATTTAGACTGATCTATTCTTAAAAGGGACGGGCCGTGATCTACGGGTACGGACCGTGCTCTTATAAGATAGAACATATCTTATTATTTTGCACTACTAATTATCTATTTAGTTAAATTTATAAATTTATTTCAAGATAATCGCTAAAGTCCCTGTGGAATCGATCCCTTACTCTCGCTATTCTAATAGTGAAATTAAGGTGTTTAATCGTTGCGCTACGACACGCATCAGATTTTTGGCGCCGTTGCCGGGGACTTAAGTGTGTTATTTTGAAAAAAAATTAAAAAATAAAAATATAAAATATAAAAAAAAATTAGATTAATTTTCTCTTAATTTTTGAATAGTTATTGTCTCTTTATTTTATTTCCTTAATTGTTAGAATTGCATATTTTCTTTTTAACATAAAAAAAAATTATTACTTTCCTTTTTGCCACAAATCCAATTTTAACCTAATCAAATTTTCCTTTTAATTAACTTACCTAAAAAAAACCTAAAAGAAAACCCTAAGACATCTTCCATAAAACATAATTAATTTAAGGAAAAAAAAAAAATTATAAAAATAAAAATAAAATATATAAACAAAATATTTTATTTTATTTCTATGCTTAGATTGACTTAGGTGGATTTATTTTCTGCAAAACTCAAAATTCTTCCATTGACATCTCATAATTTATTAGGAAATTAGAAACCTAATCACAAAAATCTAAAAAATAATTAGATTAATTTTGTTTGATAATTTCAAGAGTGGACATCTGATTGTTGCATAGCATTTTCATAATTAACTTTAAGGGCACAAACCCCTAATCAAGATAAGGTGGGGATTTCATCACCCTTCCTTAGCCCACAAACCACATCCTTCATTTTGCATTAACCCAAACCTTTAACTCTAAAATTAATAGACGTCAGCCCCTAAGGAACTCGAGCTCAATAGGACAAGGCTTGGACCGGGTCTGCTTAACTGGTGTCTCTTAATTGGTTCCGCGTCCTTATAACTGGCCAGCTAATAGGATCCTGATCTAGGGTATAGAATAGAGAGTCTAATTAACTTGATTGCTAAGAATTATTAAACCCTAATTAAATTCATTGCTCTTAGAGGAATCTTTTAGGATGAATCTGCTTTAGAGTCATTGGTAGGGTGTATGCTTGGTCGCCGATCGTTGCAACCCAACCTTATACCCTTAGATCCTGAGATAGAAAGAACTATTAGAGCAAACAGACTCAGAATTATGGATCCTAATAACGAAAATAATCAACCACGACAGTTGAAAGAGTATTTCACTCCTTCAAGGTATACCTACTCTCCCTGCATTCAAGTGCCTCCAGTAGAGGCTGCCCAATATGAAATTAAGTCAAGTGTAATCCAAATGTTACCATCTTTCTATGGACTTACAAATGAGGATCCCTACAAACACTTAGATGAATTCTTGGAAATTTGCTCAACTGTCAAGATTCAAAATTTCTCTGATGATGCACTTAGGCTTAAGTTATTCCCTTTTTCCCTAAAAGATAAAGCCAAGTATTGGTTAAATTCATTAGACACTGTTATAATTTCAACTTGGGATCATCTTCAGAGAGAATTTCTTAAGAAATATTTTCCTATAGGAAAAACGAATCAAATTAGAAAAGCCATAACAAGTTTTTCCCAGACAGATGGAGAAATGTTCCATGAGACATGGGAGAGATTCAAAGAACTGATTAGAAAATGTCCACATCATGCTATACCCAAATGGCAACTGGTTCAGTGCTTTTATGATGGATTATCAGAAAAGCATAGGCAAATGGTTGATGCTTCATGTGGTGGGACATTTATGTTAAAAAATGAACATGAGCTTGGCAACTCTTTGAGACATTGAGTGAGAATTCATTACATCATATGTCAGTTGCTCGTCGAGACCCTCCCGTAGAACCTAAAAGAGGTGGAATATATGAAATAGGTCATTCTACAGATATCTATACTAAGGTAGATGAATTATCCCATAAACTTGACGGATTCTACAAGTTGGAAACATCTCTTCCCCATCTACTCAATTACATGAGGTCTGCATAATTTGTTCGAGTCCAACCCATTCTATAGGTGAATGTCCAGCTGCATACCAATTTCCTGAACTTGTTCAAGAGCAAGCCCACCAAGCCCAAACCCGATTAGCTCCTAGAACAGGAAATGATCCATTTTCAAATACTTACAATCCTGGCTGGCGAAATCATCCAAATTTTTCTTGGAAACCTCAACCTGTAGCCAATTCATCGATCAGACCTAATTATCAAGAAACCAATTTTAGAAACATGCCATATTCACAATATCCAAACATCCCACAACCTCCACCGAATAATCAGCCTACTTTTGAAGACAAAGTGTTACAAGCATTGAAAGGGCTAGAAATGAATACTCAAATCCTTCACTCCCACACACAATCTATTGCAAAACTAGAAACTCAGATAGGTCAATTAGCCACAGCATTCAGTAGAAGGGAGGAGGGTAAGTTACCTAGTCAGCCTATCGATAACCCGAAAGGACAATTCATGGCTGAAGGTTCCAATAGTCCTGACAAATTCCCAGAACATGCTAAATCAGTCATGACTCTCAGAAGTGGAAAAACATTGAACCCACCTGAACCAACCCAGAAATTAGAAGTGGCTAAACCAGAAGAGAGAAGAAATGAAAAAGAAAAGGAATTCAATGATCAAGCAATCATACCTAAAGCCCCATTCCCTAGTGCTTTAGAATCTCCTTTGCCTTCAGATAAGAAGAATATAAAAATGAATGAGATGCTTGAGTTATTTAAGCAAGTCCAAATAAACTTACCTCTTCTCGATGCTATCAAGCAAGTTCCAGCTTATGCCAAATTTTTGAAGGATCTATGCACACAAAAACGGAAAGCCAAGACACAAATACCAAAAAAGATACATTTGACTGAGCAAGTCAGCTCAGTTGTTCAGCAAATAACCCCACCCAAACTAAAAGATCCTGGTACCCCGATTATATCATGTGTCATAGGAAACTTCACAATCAAGAAAGCATTATTAGATTTGGGTGCGAGTGTAAACCTTCTCCCAAGTTCAGTGTATGAATTATTCGGATTTGGAGAGTTGAAACCCACGACAGTAACACTACAATTGGCAGATAGATCAGTCAAAGAACCTCGTGGAATATTGGAAGATGTATTAGTAAAGGTGGATGAATTCTATTTTCCTGTCGACTTCCTTGTGTTGATATGGAATCTAGCGGTAATCCTAACCAAATTCCATCATCCTTGGAAGACCTTTTCTAGCTACTGCTAATGCATGTATAAATTGTAGAACAGGTGTGATGGATGTATCTTTTGGAAACAAGAAGATGAGATTAAATATTTTTAATGCTTCCCAAGGACCACCTGTGTATGATTTAAATGAAGTAAACATGATAGAGGAAGTAGTAGATAAGAAATTCCAAAGTTTGATTGATTCGGATCCTTTACAAACATGTCTTACACATTTTGGAATAGATGACTTTGATATTGATGAGTATACCAAAGAGATAAACATGTTATTAGAACCACCTAAGTTCGACACCATCCCTCCTTGGACTATAAAATATGAACCACTTCCAACTAAACCAAGTCCTTTAATACCATCCTTGGAAGAACCACCCCAACTAGAATTGAAACCTCTTCCAGATGACTTAAAATATTCATTCCTTGGACCCAATGATACCCTTCCAGTAATCATTGCATCTACCCTAACCTCTGAGCAAGAAGATAAATTGGTAGATGTACTTAAAGAACATAAAGAGGCAATTGGATGGACAATAGCTGATCTTAAGGGAATTGACCCTTCCGTTTGCATGCACCACATTCATAGTGAAATTGAAGCCAAACCACATAGAGACATGCAACGAAGGCTAAATCCAAACATGAGGGATGTTGTTAAGAAAGAAGTAGTAAAATGGCTTGATGCTGGTATCATTTATCCAATTTCAGATAGCCAATGGGTCAGTCCAATCCAAGTAGTACCTAAAAAATGGGTATTACCGTGATTAAAAATGAAAAGGGCGAATCAATTCCTACTCGCACATCAACTAGTTGGAGAGTGTGTATAGATTATCGAAAGTTGAATGCCGTGACTAGGAAAGACCACTTTCCTTTGCCTTTTATCGATCAAATTCTAGAACGGCTAGCGGGACAAAGTTTCTTTTGTTTCTTAGATGGATATTCAGGATACAATCAAGTCCCAGTATTTCCTGCAGATCAAGAAAAGACCACCTTCACTTCCCTTTGGAACATTTGCCTTTAGACGTATGCCGTTTGGTCTTTGTAATGCACCAGCCACTTTTCAACGATGTATGTTGGCCATATTTTCTGATATGATTGGTCAATTTTTGGAAGTATTTATGGATGATTTTTCAGTCTTTGGTGCATCATTTGATAGCTGCCTCGAGAACTTGACTAAGGTACTGAAACGATGTATGGAAATGAATTTAGTCCTAAGTTGGGAGAAGAGCCATTTTATGGTTCGTGAGGGAATTGTGCTTGGACACATTGTTTCAGAGCGAGGTATTGAGGTTGATAAAGCCAAGGTTGAATTGATCTCAAATCTACCACCCCCAACCTCAGTTAAACAAGTACGATCTTTCCTTGGTCATGCTGGTTTTTATAGACGTTTCATCAAAGATTTCAGTAAAATTTCTCGACCATTGTGTAATTTGTTGACCAAGGATAGTTCTTTTAATTTTGATAAAGATTGTCTAACAGCCTATAACATCCTTCGAACTGCTTTGACCACTGCACCAATTATCAAGCCCCCAGATTGGACCATACCTTTCGAAATCATGTGTGATGCTTCTGATTATGCTGTAGGGCAGTTCTAGGACAGAAACTCAATCGAGAACCCCATGTAATTTATTATGCTAGCAAAACTCTTTCAGATGCACAAATGAACTATACTACCACTGAAAAAGAATTACTAGCAGTTGTGTTTGCCCTAGAAAAGTTTAGATCATATCTGTTAGGGTCTAAGGTTTTAGTTTATTCAGATCATGCAGCGTTGAGGCATCTTATATCAAAAAAGGATACAAAACCCAGACTGATTAGATGNTTTGCCCTAGAAAAGTTTAGATCATATCTGTTAGGGTCTAAAGTTTTAGTTTATTCAGATCATGCAGCGTTGAGGCATCTTATATCAAAAAAGGATACAAAACCCAGACTAATTAGATGGATCCTACTACTACAAGAATTTGATCTAGAAATCTTAGATAAGAAGGGTTCTGAAAATATGGTAGCAGATCATATCTCTAGGATCTCAGTGGAATACAATAAAGAAATAATCAGAGATAAATTCCCTGATGAGCAATTATTCTCAATTTCCCATAGCAGTCTTCCCTGGTTTGCCCACATTGTGAATTATTTGGCAACAGGAAAAGTACCTTCCCACTGGACAAAACAAGAAAAAGATAGATTTTTCTCACAAATCAAATATTACTTTTGGGAAGACCCTGAATTATTTAAGTACTGTTCAGATCAGGTGATTAGGCGATGTGTTCCCGAAAGTGAATTCAAAAGTATACTTAACTTCTGTCATTCTCTTGCCTGTGGAGGACATTTTAGTGGAAAGAAAACTGCAGCAAAGGTACTGCAAAGTGGGTTTTATTGGCCAACTCTTTTTAAAGATGCACATGAATTTAGCCGTAATTGTCTCCAATGTCAACAAACAGGAAATATATCTCGAAAAGACATGATGCCCCTAAACCCTATCTTGGTTGTAGAAATTTTTGATGTATGGGGTATTGATTTTATGGGCCCATTTCCTTCCTCTTTTGGATTTGAATACATTCTAGTGGCAGTTGATTATGTGTCAAAATGGATTGAAGCCATGGCAACTCGAACCAATGATCATAAAGTTGTAATCAAGTTTATTCAGCATAATATCCTTAGTCGTTTTGGATGCCCAAGGGCTATAATTAGTGATGGGGGTACACATTTCACGAATAGACACTTTGAAGCATTAATGAACAAATATGGAATTACTCATAAGGTAGCTACACCTTATCATCCCCAAACTAGTGGCCAAGTTGAAATATCAAATAGAGAAATTAAAAATATCCTTGAGAAAACGGTGAGACCTGATAGGAAAGATTGGTCAGAACGTTTGGATGATGCATTATGGGCTTATCGTACTGCATTTAAAACTCCCATAGGAATGTCTCCTTACATTTGGAAAAGCCTGTCATTTACCTGTAGAATTAGAACACCGTGCATTTTGGGCTATCAAGCAATTTAATTATGATATGAAAATGCAGGTGTCAATAGAAAACTCCAATTGAATGAGTTAGAAGAGCTACGAAATGAGGCATATGAGAGCTCAAAAATTTATAAAGAACGAACCAAAGCATATCATGACAAATTTATTAGTAGAAAAATTTTTGAACCAAATCAAAAAGTATGGCTTTACAATTCAAGATTACACCTTTTCCCTGGAAAACTTCGTTCACGATGGAATGGACCTTTTATAGTAACTCAAGTATTTCCCTATGGAGCTGTAGAGCTTAAAGACCCTAAGCAAGGAAATACATTCAAAGTAAATGGCCAACGATTTGAAACCATATATAGAAGAAATTAATGATGGAGAAATTGTTGAATCAATTGATCTTGTGAACCCAACACTATCATAATAAGTAGCACAGTCTGGCTGAAGACTTTAAACTTAGCGCTCTTGGGAGGCAACCCAGTTTATTAGTTATTTTTAACTTTCTTTCTTTTAGTGTGTTTTTTAGTATGACCAGAGAAGAGCAACAGAAGCAGATTGAAAGAAGATGGCAACAATGAAACTTCCAACCTTCAAATACTCTACCAGGTAGTATCTTTCCTTGAAATTAATTATTATTTTTCTTCCATTAGGGACAATGGAAATTAAGTTGGGGGGGAGGAAAAAGAATAAATCCTCGAGTAAAACTATAATCAGATGTGTTACCAAATTCTGTCTCGATTTGAAGTTAATCAAGCAGTCTATTAATGAATTAATGGTGAGGAATAAATTATTAAGAAAACCTAATAAAAGGTAGGGTTTAGCCCAGAAAAATTTTTAGAATAATTTCAGACCCTCCTGACCACTGATCTTAATAGTACAATCTACTTAATAAGGGTATGGGTGAAAATGTTATTTAAAAAAAAAAAAAAAAAAAAAAAAAAAAAATCTCTCTTAAAGTTAATAGATTAGGTTCTTAGCATTTTTCACTGAGTAACCGGGCCCCGTCACCTAAGAAAGTGATGTTGTTCGCGTAAAAGGTGGGAATGTAAAAGAACCTAAATAAAGTTAGTCCTACCTAAAGCCTTTTTAACTCGAGTAAGTAAGTCTGAGGGGTGTTTTACACCTAATGCCCTAAAACCAACTGGTTTGGGAGCCATTGGCCTAAAGCTCGCTACAAGGGTTAATTAGAAAGCAAGGGGTTAGGACATTGCACTGACTTTACATATAAATAAATAAATAAATAATCCAAAGGACAAAAGACATTACACCCAACCCAAATTAAGTTAGAAGACTTAATCAGAGAAGTGGAAAGTTGGTGAAGAAAGACTTCTATAAATTCTTATGGACTACACTTTATCACTAAAAAAAAACTTAATAATCCAATGAAGTACTCCCTTATGATTTAAAAAAAAAAAAAACTATAAGATAACTATCAATTCTTGGACTAGCTTGGTACATATTTCTAAATTTTTATTTGCTCGAGGACGAGTAAGATTCAAGTTGGGGGGAGTGATAAACGCATAAATAATTATCATTAAACCTATTAATTAATAATTTAACGTACCTATTTATTTAATATTTTAATATTTTATATAATATTTTAGATAAAACCTTATCA
This sequence comes from Calamus simplicifolius, assembly GCA_900491605.1. NCBI lineage: Eukaryota > Viridiplantae > Streptophyta > Magnoliopsida > Arecales > Arecaceae > Calamus > Calamus simplicifolius. The sequence continues at coordinate 915,875 of UESW01004653.1, forward strand.
GTTTAAAGAGCTCGATTTTAGGGATTTAATGACGCAAACGGCACTCAAATCGGATTTAAGATGAGCTCGGAATTGATTTTATAAGGATTTAGCACGGATTTTAAAGCAAAGTCGGCAAACGTGCCGACTTCATCGTTTCTCAGCCCAGTTCCTTTTTCCGCCGATTCTTCTCCATTCAATTCTAACGTTTCCTCCACCAATTAAGGAATAGATTAGATTGGAAGTTATCAAATTGAGAGAATTAAATTCCTTTAGAAGGAATTTGAATTTTATTGAGGATTTATCTAGATTTTCTTGTTATTTTGGTTGCTTCCGCGTCCTCTGTTTTGGCAACGCCGCGTCAACGCGCATCTTCACCGCATCCGGGCCTCTACAAATAGCGCAAAGGCTTAGGAAGCTTCTGTTCCAAGCCGCCGTGGAGTCCTCTGTCCCGTGAAGTCCGGGAAGCAGCCGTCCGTTTCCAAGCCGTGAGAAGTGAAGGCGTCCTCTATTCGTTGGAAGTCCGTGGAGTTTGGAGGATCCGTTCTGTTCGTGGGCTGGTTCATGTCTTCACCCGGTTCAGCCTGTCTTCAGTCTGTTTCATTTGGTCTTTGATTTGATTTATGAAAATTTGTTGCTCTCTTATTGCTTCAGAAATTAAAACTCTTTTATTTTAGATTTTAATATGCACTCTTGGATTTATTGAAATTTCTATTCATGTTTAATTATTATTAAATTATATTTAAGTGAAAATAATTTTAGACTGATCTATTCTTAAAGGGACGGGCCGTGATCTACGGGTACGGGCCATGCTCTTACAAGATAGACCATATCTTGATTATTTTGCACTAATAATTATCTATTTAGTTAAATTTATAAAATTATTTCAAGATAATCGCTAAAGTCCCTGTGGAATCGATCCCTTACTCTCGCTATTCTAATAGTGAAATTAAGGTGTTTTAATCATTGCGCTACGACACGCATCAGAGGACCCGACGAAGACGGTCCGAATTGGAGCACTTCTCCTTATGGAGGCAAGCGGCCAACTCCTTGCCTTCCTATGGGCTAACTCGAATGTCTTTGTCTGGTCAGCATTAGACATGCCGGGTATATCACCGGAGGTGATCACTCACAAGCTCAACATCGACCCAAAGTGTCGACTAGTCCGGCAGAGGAAGAGGAGCTTCGCCCCCGAATGGCAGAGGGCCATCGACGAGGAGGTCCGCAAGCTAATTGCCGCCAGTCACATCTGGGAAGCACATTACCCAGACTGGCTGGCTAACATGGTGATGGTCCGTAAGGCCAACGAAAACTGAAGAATGTGCATCAACTTTATCGACCTCAATAAGGCGTGCCCCAAAAATAGCTTTTCTGTATCCAAAATTGATCAGTTGATAGACGCCACGTCCGGCCATGAGACTCTTCCTTCGTGACCAAGAAGGGTGTCTACTGCTACAAGGTAATACCCTTCAGACTGAAAAATGCAGGGGCTACATATCAGAAGCTGATGAACAAAGTCTTCAAGGACTAAGTCGGGCGCAACATAAAAGTGTGCGTGGATGATATGCTGACCAAAAGCATCCGCACCGACAACCATATTGCTGACCTGGCGAAGACCTTCGGCAACCTTCGCTGGTACTAGATGAGGCTGATCCTCCGCAAATGTGCCTTCGGGGGTCATAGCTGTTAAGTTTCTGGGATTCTTGGTAACCCAGCAAGGGATTGAAGCTAATCTAGAGAAGATCAATGCCATCATCGAAATGAGGCCACCGAATAGTAAGAAGAAAGTGTAGTGGCTCATCGAAAGAGTGGCAGCCGTGAGCCGCTTCCTATCAAAGTCGGTTGAGAGATGCCAGACCTTCTTCAAAGCCCTGCGCAAGGTCAACGGCTTTGAGTGGACAGAGGAGTGCTAGAGAGCCTTCGAAGGATTGAAAGAATTCCTATCGACTCTGCCATTGCTGTCCAAGCCGAGGGAAGGAGAAAAAATCTTCCTCTACCTCACTGCATCCCCCAAGGCGGTAAGCTCTGTGCTCATTTGCATCGATGTCGATGGGACGTAAAGGCCAGTCTACTACATAAGCAAAGTGCTTCATGATACGGAGACCAGGTATTCCAAAACTAAAAAAATTATTTTTTGCGCTGATCATCTCCGCTCAACATCTCAGGCCTTACTTTTAAGACCATCTGATGTGGTGCTTATGGACCAATCACTCAAGGCGATCTTGTCCCATCCTGACACTTTCAATCGGCTGACGAAGTGGGCCATCAAGCTGGGGGAGTTTGACCTGTCATTCTGACCGAGATTGGCCATGAAGTCCCGGGTCTTAGCAGACTTTCTAGTCGAGTGCACTTGGACCGTAGAACAGCTGAAGGAGCCCCATTTGGCACCCTCAGATGCTACGTCTAAGGAGGCGAGGGAAGATTGGATCCTCCATGTGGATGACACATCAAATTCCCATGGAAGCGGAGCGGGCCTCATCCTCGCGAGTCCAAAGGGGACAGCGGTGGAGTGTGCCCTTATGTTCCTCTTTTCAGCTACCAATAACCAAGCCGAGTATGAGGCTTTGCTGATAGAAATAAAGCTCGTAAGGGAGCTCAAAGTAAAGCAACTCAGAGCCTTCATTGACTCCCAACTCATCTCGAGACAAATCTCTAGAGAGTATGAGGCCCGAAACCCTATTATGTCTCGCTATCTGAGTAAGGCCCAATCACAACCTCATTCTTTACTCACTTTAGCATCAGCTACATCCCCAAGGGCAAGAACTCTAGAGTCGATGCCTTGTCCCACCTGGCCACTTCTTCCGACGGGGCCCTGGGGAGAACATACGTGCATCTAGAGGACCCGAGCATCGATGCAGTGGAGGAAGCTTTGTCGGTCAACCAAGAGTCCACCTAGATGGATGTATACGTCCGATACCTCACTGATGACACTCTTCCTATTGACCCTACAAAGGCCAAGCTACTCAGATGGCAAGCTTCCAAGTTCCTGATGCTCGACAGACAACTGTACCGAAGGTCTTTCTCTTACCTTCTCCTCAAGTGTGTTGGCCCTGCAGATGTCAAGTATATCCTTCGCGAGATCCATAAGGGCATCAGCGGGAACCATCTGGAGGGAGAGCGCTAGCATACAAGGCCCTGCACCAGGGTACTATTGGCTTACCATGCGAGAGGATGCCACCGAGTTGGTTCGAAAGTGCGATAGCTGTCAATGGCATGCCAACATCTAGCGTGTTGGGAATTTAGGGGTCTAATACTAAAGATATGCAGCAGAAAAATAACCTAAATCCCCAGAAGGATCCATGTGGTTCAATTAAATTGATTAGGAACGAGAATCGTACCTTATGTGAGTAATATATAATATATATATATATATATAATGAGATAGATCTTTAGGCGCTGCGAAACCACAACTCCCTCTACGGTATCCACACGAATGACCACTTCACAATGGGACTCGGTGTGCTAGCACTCTCTAGAACTCTTCTAGATCAGTTCAGAAATAATCTCACTAAAACTCTCATTTTTGCGCAGAGTTTCTTTGCAATCCATGTTGACGGCAAGCGTCGTCTATTTTGGATGAGAGCAACAACGTCTATTTATAATGAAAAATATCCTATTCAAAAAAGAATATTTTATTAATAGGACTCTTAGGATTCCTATCTTCTCATTAATGGGACTCCTAATCTGATTAGGATTCCTAAAAGACACATCTTCATTAATGGGACTCCTAATCTAATTAGGATTCTTAAAGACACATCTTCTCATTAATGTTAAGGATTCTTCGTCTTCTCATTAATGGACTCCTAATCTAATTAGGATTCTTAAAAGACACGTCTTCTCATTAATGGGACTCCTAATCTGATTAGGATTCCTAAAAGAGTCTTCTCATTAATGGGACTCCTAATCTGATTAGGATTCCTAAAAGACACAATAGTGAAGATTATTATTTATTATCCACTGGGTTTATACAAATTAAACCCATAACCCATACGCGTCATTCCTTGTGTGCGACCCTGTAGGTTCACTCAATGTTGGCAGTAGGACTAAAACCCTTTCCGGCCTACAAGACATAATTGGTCTCTAGCAAGACATTATGTCTACCCAAATTGAGTGAAGATCGTCGATCCGACTTTACCTAGTAAATGTCAATTATCTAGTCCCTTTGTCACACGATATTTAGTGATCAAGTATGAGGCATAGATCACATCACTCATAGATTGTTTAATCACAAGTTTTTCTTGATTCCAGAGTTTGACTGAATAAACCAAATGTTACTGATAACTTCTTATCAATTCATTTGGGCATGGCCATGTACTTTTCTCAGTCTCACTCTTCAAGAGGGCCCAAAATATCTCTCTCAAATTAATGAGAGGGACAAATTCCTTCACGAACACTCATATCCCTCAACGTAGTTTATTCCATATCCAATCATAGTCTTATGATCATCTGGTTAAAGATGATGAAGAGCCGTATCAAAACATGAAATTCACTATGTAGGAATCCATGGTGTCATCAGGTCAAAGGACTAAAATAATAACATCATGAAGAGAAGTATTCATAACAGAATCCATATGATATCTCATGGTGGGTCGATCCAATACAATGTACTCTTACATGTATCTATGTGTTGACTTGATATCTCATATCCATGACCAGTAAAACGTGATCATCAATCAACCAACATACTAATCTTACTTCATTATCGTTCCATATAATGAATGATTAGGGATAATTTAGAATAGTATTCTTATCACCTTATAGTTTCACTATTAAAGTCACATACTTTAATGATATAAGGAAGAATAAACTATTCAAGGAAACCTTTTTATCACATTAGAAGAGCATAAATAATAACATGATAAATAAAATGGTTTATTAAATAAAGATAAAACCATAAATGACAGCAAATATCCTGATGGCCTAGGGCACATCACCAGCAATCTCCCACTTGCACTAGGCCTAACAAGATAAAAATCTAATGCCTAATGCACTATTATGACGATCATGTTTAGACTAAGGAAGAGGCTTAGTTAATGGATCTGCGATGTTGTCATTTGTAGGTACTCTGCATATCTTAACATCTCCTCTATCGATGATCTCTCGAATGAGATGGTAACGCCTGAGTATGTGTTTGGATCGTTGGTGTGATCTAGGTTCCTTAGCCTGTGCAATGGCCCCATTATTGTCACAATAAAGGTCCACTGGATCTGCAATGCTAGGAACAACTCCTAAACCACCAATGAACTTCTTAATCCAAACCGCTTCCTTAGCTGCATCCGATGCTGCAATATATTCAGCCTCTGTAGTAGAATCAGCAACGGTGTCTTGTTTGGAACTCTTCCAGCTGACAGCACCTCCATTCAAACAAAACACATAACCAGACTGTGATCGAAATCATCTGAATCAGTTTGGAAGCTAGCATCTGTGTAACCATTTACCACAAGCTCACCTTCCAGTCCTCCATATGTCAAAACACATCTTTAGTTCTTCTCAAGTATTTGAGAATGTTCTTGACAACGATCCAATGACTTTCACCTGGATCTGACTGGTACCTACTAGTAATGCTTAAAGCATAAGCGACATCTGGTCGAGTTAACATGGCATACATGATAGATCCAATCGCTGAAGCATATGGAATTTTGCTCATGCGTTCCTGTTCTTCCTTTGAAACAGGACATTGAGTCTTACTCAATTTAATTCCATGTGACATTGGTAAGAATCCTCTCTTGGAATTTTCCATGCTATACCTTTTTAGCACCTTGTCAATGTATGTACTCTGACTTAGGCTAATGGTTCTTCTAGATCTATCTCTATAGATCTTAATCCCTAAGATATAGGCAGCTTCACCTAAGTCCTTCATTGAGAAACATTTCCTAACCATGTCTTGACATTCTGCAAAGTAGGAATATCGTTTCCAATGAGTAATATGTCGTCTACATAGAGTACTAAGAAAACTATTGCGCTCCCACTAACCTTCTTGTATACACAAGGTTCATCTTCATTCTTAATGAAATCAAACTCTTTGATTGCTTCATCAAAATGAAGATTCCAACTCCGAGATGCTTGCTTTAATCCATAAATGGATTTTTGAAGTTTACATACCTTATGCAAATCTTTTGGATTAACAAAACCTTCGGGTTGTGTCATATACACATCCTCGAGTAGATTTCCATTTAGAAATGCTGTCTTGACATCCATTTGCCATATTTCGTAGTCATAATACGCAGCTATGGCAAGAAGAATTCTAATAGATTTAAGCATGACTACAGGTGAGAAAGTTTCATCATAGTCTATACCATGTGTTTGCTTGAAACCTTTTGCAACCAGTCGTGCTTTATAGGTATGCACATTGCCATTCATGTCGGTTTTCTTCTTAAAAACCCATTTACACCCAATAGATTTAATACCATTAGGTGGATCAATCAAAGTCCATACTTGATTATCATACATGGATTGCATTTCTGACTTCATGGCTATAAGCCATTTCTCAGAGTCAGGGCCTTTCATAGCTTCTTGGTAGCATGTAGGCTCATTTTGATCTATGAGCATCACATCATGATTGTCAGTAATGAGAAATCCATATCTCTCAGGCTTATGACGAATTCTACCAGTTCTACGTGGCCCTTGTGTTAGTGGTTCAGGTTCAGCAACTACTTGTGAGTTGGATTGAACATCCATCATCGGTTCCATGTAAATTTGTGGTTCTCGAACTTCTTCGAGTTGAATTTTACTCCCGCTAGTTCTTTTGGAAATAAATTCTCTTTCCAAAAAGTGACCATTACGAGCAAAAAACACTTTGTTCTCTGATGGGTAGTAAAAGTAGTATCCTTTTGTTTCTTTAGGATATCCCATAAATATGCACTTATCTGATTTGGGTGCTAATTTGTCAGACAATTGACGTTTAACTTAAGTGTCACAGCCCCATATCTTTAAAAAAGACAAACTAGGAGGTTTCCAGTCCACAACTCATATGGTGTCTTTTGAATCGATTTTGATGGAACTCTATTCAATATGAACGCAGCAGTTTCCAGGGCATATCCCCAGAAGGATTTTGGAAGATCTATTTGACTCATCATTGATCGAACCATATCCAATAAAGTTCGATTTCTCTTTCAGAAACACCATTCCATTGTGGTGTTCCTGGAGGAGTCAATTGTGAAATTATCCCACAATCTTTAAGATGGTCAGAAAACTCTTGACTTAAATATTCACCACCTCGATCTGATCGAAGTATCTTAATATTTTTACCAAGCTGATTTTGTACTTCATTTTTGAATATTTTGAACATTTCAAAAGATTCGGATTTATGTTTCATTAGGTATACATATCCATACCTGCTGAAATCATCAGTAAAAGTGATGAATACAAATAACCTCCTCTGCCGGTGAACTTAATGGTCCACATACATCGGTATGTATAAGGGCCAATAAATCTGTGGCTCTTTCACCTTGTCCTGTGAAAGGAGCCTTAGTCATCTTACCCATCAAACAAGATTCGCATGATTCATATGATTCAAAATCAAATGAATGTAAAAGCCCATTTTGATGAAGCTTTGATATGCGCTTCTCATTTATATGGCCTAAGTGACAATGCCAAAGATAGGTAGGATTTAAATCATTAGATTTAAACCTTTTAGTATTAATGTTATAAACAGACTTGTAATTTGTTTCATCAAAGTTTAGAACATAGAGCCCATTTAATAATTGAGCAAAACCATAATAAATGTCTCTATGATAGATGGACATAGAATTATTCTCAATAATAAATTTAAAACCATCTTTGTCTAAACTCGAAACTGAAATAATGTTACTGCTCATAGCAGGCACATAGTAACAATTACTTAAAGTCAAAACAAGTCCACTAGGTAAAGGTAATTCATAACATCCTATAGATAATGCAGCAACTCTTGCTCCATTTGCAACTCGTAGGTCCACTTCACCTTGAGCCAATTTTCTACTTTGTCTGAGACCCTACACATTTACACAAATGTGAGATCCACATCCGGTATCTAATACCCATGATGTAGAAGTAGATAAATTGACTTGTATAACATAAATACCTGAGGTTGTGGCTTCATTAGCCTTCTCTTTTTCAGATCCTCCAAATACAGTTTGCAATTTCTTTTCCAATGACCTGGTTTATTGCAGAAAAAGCAAACTCCTTCCTTGGGCTGTTTCGGCTTGGGCTGGGGCTTAGGCCTTTTAGCTTTGGTCTCACCTTTTGCTTTGCCTTTTCCTTTGTCCTTGCCACTCCTCTTTTTGCCCTTTCCCGTTTGAACCATCAAAACATTATTAGTCGCCTTAATGTTTTGTTCAGCATTCTTGAGCATCCCATGCAACTCCATTATAGACTTATCCATTTGGTGCATATTGTAATTCATCACAAATTGGTCATAGTGGGAGGTAAGGAGGCAAGGATCATATCTGTAGCCAACTCCTTGCTAAGTGGAGCACCAAGTTTTTCAAGTCTATCAATGTAACTCTTCATCTTGAGCACATGAGTACTCACAGAGCTACCTGGAGTCATTTGCATCCATTCAATGCCTTAGTGACTGCAAACCTCTCTTGTCTTGCTTGCTCTTGGAACATTTCTTGAGGTGTACAATCATATTGTACGCTTCCATGTCCTCCATTTGCTTCTGAAGCTCGGAGTCCATGCTAGCAAGCATAAGGCAAGTCACATCCAAAGAGTCATCTTTATGCTTATTGTAAGCATTTCTTTCATCTCTTGGAGCATCAGTAGCAGGTTCATCAAGGATTGGAGTGTCTATGACATACAACTTCCTTTCTTGCTTAAGAACAATTCTTAAGTTACGATGCCAGTCAAGGAAGTTTGTGCCATTCAATTTTTCTTTTTCGAGAACCGATCGCAAAGTAAGATTAGATGTGTTGTTTGATGTCATGATCTACATACAAGGAGTTACAGAGTTAATATCTTTATTTAAGCCATTTCAATTATTCTCACTATTTTATCAAATTAACAACCCTCTAATGTTAATTCAGAAACTTTTCAACTTTTGATATTTCTTAGTGAGTTAAGATCCATATTTACTAAACTTTAAGTCAGCTTTGGCATGACACTTAAAGTCTAGTTATTTAGGTAGGAAACTTCTTTCCAATTACATCATATGTAACTCTTGCTATGGGATTGACATCACATGTCCCGACATACTAATCCCATTAATGCCATAGGCCCAAAACCATTTTGATAGCCTATTTAAGTCTAACCATTTCGACGTGAGGATAGCACTTTTATCCACCCTACCTAACTAAGATGGTCTAATGCACCCTGCTTTGGCAGAACCTACATTTAGACGATCAAAGCCTTGATAGGTGTCGAACTATGGGAGGCATTTTACGACTTAATATTAATAGAGGGACTTTATTGTTAAGTATATGATGTCTATTCTATGGGACCAATTTGGTCTGTGCACATCATATACATCATCTATATAGCATCTCATACATGTATATATAAAACATAAATGTGTCATAGCATGGCCCATGAACTAAGTAAATCATTATTATGATGTCATAGCATAACTATATGCTCGGTCTACCATTGATGACATGAACCTCTTGCTTGGAACATCATCACTATGATCTCCTTTTGATGATCTCCTTTTATTGACATGAATGGCTTCTATGCTAGTGAAATAAATAGATTACATCAAGATAACGACACACAGGCCGATAAAAATTACAATAAAATTATCGACACGCAGGCCAATGTAATCAACAAAACCATAATAAACCTGCCAATCACATGAGTCTAAAGGGCCATGCTATGCACTATGCATAATACATAAAACACAAGTAACATAAAATTTTTCATGTTAACCAAATCATATTTGACACTCTACGAGCAACGGTGGTCCCGTTATTAGTTTTTCTTACAATTCCAATACTATCAGAATTAGGGTTTAAGATCGTGTCATACACACAAATTAGGGTTTCTTTGTTAAAACCCAACTATCAATCTAATTGATAACCCCACCTTAACAGAGTCATTCACATCTCATGTACAATAATATCGTTTAACAGTATGCATCACACATCCATATAATCAGATGAAATCAATTTAATTGAATCCACAAACTGCTCTGATACCACTGTTGGGAATTTAGGGGTCTAATACTAAAGATATGCAGCAAAAAAATAACCTAAATCCCCAGAAGGATCCATGTATTTCAATTAAATTGATTAGGAACGAGAATCGTACCTTATGTGAATATATATATATATATATATATGATGAGATAGATCTTTAGGCGCTGCGAAACCACAACTCCCTCTACGGTATCCACACGAATGACCACTTCACAATGGGACTCGGTGTGCTAGCACTCTCTAGAACTCTTCTAGATCAGTTCAGAAATAATCTCACTAAAACTCTCATATTTTTGATGCGCAGTGTTTCTCTGCAAATCCAATGTTGACGGCAAGCATCGTTATTTTGGATGAGAGCAACAACGTCTATTTATAATGAAAAATATCCTATTCAAAAAAGAATATTCTCATTAATAGGACTCTTAGGATTCCTAAAAGACACGTCTTCTCATTAATGGGACTCCTAATCTGATTAGGATTACTAAAAGACACATCTTCTCATTAATGAGACTCCTAATCTAATTAGGATTCTTAAAAGACACGTCTTCTCATTAATGGGACTCCTAATCTGATTAGGATTCCTAAAAGACATGTCTTCTCATTAATGGGACTCCTAATCTGATTAGGATTCCTAAAAGACACAATAGTAAAGATTATTATTATTATTTTATTAATCTTAAATACTTAAGAATAATAAATATATAAATAGTTTTTGCTGGGTTTATATAAATTAAACCCATAACCCATACGCGTCATTCCTTGTGTGCGACCCTGTAGGTTCACTCAATATTGGCAGTAGGACTAAAACCCTTTTCGGCCTACAAGACATAATTGGTCTCTAGCAAGACATTATGTCTACCCAAATTGAGTGAAGATCGTCGATCTGACTTTACCTAGTAAATATCAATTATCTAGTCCCTTTGTCACATGATATTTAGTGATTAAGTATGAGGCATAGATCACATCACTCATAGATTGTTTAATCACAAGTTTTCTTGATTCCAGAGTTTGACTGAATAAATCAAATGTTACTGATAACTTTTATCAATTCATTTGGGCATGGCCATATACTTTTCTCAGTCTCACTCTTCAAGAGGGCCCAAAATATCTCTCTCAAATTAATGAGAGGGACAAATTCCTTCACGAACACTCATATCCCTCAACGTAGTTTATTCCATATCCAATCATAGTCTTATGAGCATCTGGTTAAAGATGATGAAGAGCCGTATCAAAACATGAAATTCATTATGTAGGGATCATAGTGTCATCAGGTCAAAGGACTAAAATAACAACATCATGAAGAAAAGTATTCATAACATCCATATGATACTCTCATGGTGGATCGATTCAATGGAATGTACTTTTACATGTATCTATGTGTTGACTTGATATCTCATATCCATGACAGTAAAACGTGATCATCAATCAACCAACATACTAATCTTACTTCATTATCGTTCCATATAATGAATGATTAGGGATAATTTAGAATAGTATTCTTATCACCTTATAGTTTTACTATTTAAGTCACATACTTTAATGATATAAGGAAGAATAAACTATTCAAGGAAACCTTTTTATCACATTAGAAGAGCATAAATAATAACGTGATAAATAAAATGGTTTATTAAATAAAGATAAAACAATAAATGACAGCAAATATCCTGATGGCCTAGGGCACATCACTAGCACAGCGACAGTTGACTTCCTAGCTAAGCCCTCTATCATCTCCATGGCCCTTCGCCCAGTGGTGGATGGACATCCTGGGACCATTTCCCTTGGCCTTCGGTCAATGAAAGTTCTTGCTCATTTCCATCAATCACTTCACTAAGTGGGTGGAGGCTGAAGCACTCGCAAAGATCACCGAAGGCAAGGTGAGGTCTTTCTTTTGAAAATCTATCATTTATCGATTCGGGCTACCCACACCCTCATCGCCGACAATGGTCGGCAATTCAATAATGCCCCCTTTGGAGAATTCTGTGCCGAGTAGGGCATTTGCCAACGGTTTACTTTCGTTGATCATCCACAAATGAATGGAGTGGCCGAGGTTACAAACCAAACCATCCTTCAGGGGCTCAGAATGCGTCTGGATGACTTTAAAGGAAGATGGATGGAGGAGCTCTCGAATGTGTTGTGGGCATACCACATTATGCCACAAACTCTCATTGAAGAGACTCCCTTCAGCCTCTTATTCGGATCAGAAGTTGTTATCCTCGTAGAGATCGGCATCCCCAGCCCTTGGGTGGAGTCATACAACGAGGAGGACAATTCAAATCAGCGATGAGCCAACATCGACCTTGTTGAAGAGGCATGCGACCAGATCCGACTCAAGATGGTCGCCTACCACCAAAGAATCGCGAGATACTACAACACTTGAGTTCGTCCCAAGGTGTTCCTCCCTGGAGACCTGGTCCTCAAATGAGCCAAGGTCTCAAAGCCTACGGAGGGGGGCAAACTATCACCAAACTGGGAAGGTGGTGTGGACACCAGGATCAAGCAGAGGATTCTTAACCCTATGTGGATATCTGATTAGTTATGATTCAAGTCTTGAGTTGGAAAATAAAGTTTAGTTTATTTTGAGTCCCGTCCAGTTCATTTTATTCTAAAGTGAGTCCTATCCAGTTCAGTTTATTTTAATGTGAGTTCTATAGTAAGTTCATTAGCTTACAAGAGGAGACATCAGTATTGGAGCAGAAGACAAGGCCATCACATCAGACAGAGCAGCTGCTAAATTCAAGTTGGTGCCACACCTACTTCAAGCAGCCCAAATGCCACCTAGCAGAGCAAGCAACCTTCCCGATCTGGATGATCATTTTCCTCATCTTGCCGATGCCAATTTCATGCCAAATCAAGCTGCTGCCAATTGCATCTGACTGCTTTCCAAGATCACCTTCCTCATCTAGACGTTGCAGATTTTATGCCAAATTAAGCTGTCATTGATTGCATCTCAATCATATCTAGAAGATCACCTGCCTCATCTGGACGCCATAGATTTCATGCCGAATCCAGCTGCCGCTGATTACATCTAGAATATCACCTTTCTCATCTGGATACTGCAGATTTCATGCCAAATTTGACTAGGGCGCCTTTTTTTCCCTCTCTTTCCATATTTGTATTTTCTTGAACCCCAAGTCTCTTGCTCTATAAAAGAGACCCTCTTGTATGAATGATGTATCTTTTATTATTAATCAATCAATCCAAGTTTTGAGTTATTATGATTTTTGTTAGTTGGTTCTCTAGTGCTCTTGTTTCCCTTCTCCTGCGCATGCCAACATCCCAAGTTTCCAAGAGAAACCTTGGCCGCCCTCTCCTTTTCTTTACTCCTTTCTTGTCTCTTTACCTCTATTCTAAATTTTTCTATGGTTCTTTAACCCTTGTATGGTAATCTTGCAGATCCCTCAGTACCACGAATCTAGGATTCAAGGCGATGGCCATCTAGGACAGCGGATACTTGACCACAGATCCGTGGGCTCAAGGCTTGATCATCTAGGGCGCATCCGCCAGGCAAAGCAACCCCTTCAATACTTTGATCTTTCCTCTCTTGCTAGGTACACCCCTCTAATCTACTAGTAACTTTATTGTAGGAGAGCAAGCCCTATCGGGGCTTCTTAGCCTCGGCGGTCCTTCTTCTTTATTTTTTTAGGAATTGTTTCGTGTGCGGATTTACTGTGAATTTTTTTGAATCCCTCTTAGGCTATTACTTTGGAAGAATAATCAACTACAATCATTAATCATTAAAAAAAAAGAAAAAAAATTACTTGCATGTGAATTGGTCCTGCATCAGTTTGGTATCAGAGCATAGTTAAGGCTTAATTTTAATTCACGTTATTATCAGTATATTATCTATTAATTAAATTGTTTCTGCCTGGATACACATCAGAAAATTATGAAATTTATTTCTTTAGATTCTTCATAATTTAAAGTATTTTTTGTTATTTTCTAAGAATTTAATTCAATCTATAAATTAATTTCATGCCTGATTACTTATAAAAAAAACATGAAAATTCTTGAGATTTTGTTAATCGAATTGTTTCTGGCTGCATACACATCAAAAAAAAAAAATTATTACAAAATTTATTTCTCTAGATTTGATATAATTGAAGGTATTTTTGTTAATTTTTGAGGATTTAATTCAATCTATGGAAAAAAAAATCTGAGATTTATTGTTATTTATAGATTTCTAGATTAGGGTTTGTGTTTTACATGTCATTCATCTGCATTAAATTACTCTTAAGGGCTTTCATTGATGTCATATAAGGGAGGGATTGAGACCCCTTCCTTGGCCCAAAACAACCACCCGTGCATTCCGATCCCAAGCCTTTAATCTAAAACTGAGTAGCAACTTAATTGACATTTGCCCTAGAGGGTTAGGGACACCAACAGTTGGTTTAGTGTACTGGAGGAGACTAGTACAAATCAATTTAGCGTGTGCTCTGAAATTAGTGTCTAGAAGGAAGGTCAAATGTCAAATGACTTAAGCGGAGTGTTGGGGTTATTCTAATTTGGCACCTGCAATTTGCAGGACGAGCCTCCCTCCTTCCACCTATCCCAACTGGCCAATTGAAGAGTTACTGTTAGATTGGCTTGCATTAAGCCAAATCCTTTACTCTGGATGACTAGGTCTAGCATACCGTAGTCCGAGCCAGTCTGAGTCTTGTATGCTTGATTGTGCTTGTATGTGCACTAGATCATGAGCATCTTTTCGCCCGTCACCACCTCCATTACAGGCTGAACCCATGGCTAATCAAAACATTGATGATCACTTAAGGATCATCAATGAACAACTAGCCCGAATGAACCAAGACATCAAGCAATCTGAGGCTAGATTAGGGTCCAGGTTCGATCAAGTTGAAACTAGGTTGGGCATCCTAGAAGAAGCCCGTGAGCCCCACATTGAGTTTGATCATGAGACCCCACCTCATCCTAGGAGAGCCCAACAGCCTGACCTCTATATAAGGCCAAACCCTAGGAGACCACTTTGATCTAATCCAGTCCTAGATGTCCTCCTTAGGAGACCCAATCATGAGGCAGTAGACCAAGAAGAAAGAGCCCTTAGAAGTGTCAGACTTGAAGCACCTACTTTCGATGGCTCTATGGACCCTAAGGACTACCTAGATTGGGAGGAAGGGATGGACTAGTACTTTGACTGGTACGACATATCTGAAGAGTGTAAGTTTAAGTTTGCCAAGCTCAAGTTAGTACGGTAGGCTAGGTTATACTGGGCCACTTTAGAGTGAAGGCAATTATTAGAGGGTAGAGACCCCATAGTCACCTAGCATGCCATGAAGGCTAGACTTAGGTTGAATTATGTCCCCACATCGTATGAACAGAGCCTATTGGACCAATGGCAGGGATTAATTTAGGGTAGTAAAACTATGAATGAATACATTGCTACATTCCAAGAGTACACCATGAGGTGTAATATCGTTCAGTCTGAGGAAGTCACCCTATCCAAGTTTAGGTATGGCCTGAGAGCAGATATTCAAAGAGAACTCTACCTAAGAAGGGTACACGATTTAGAAGAAGCTTACCAAGTTGCTAAGGATTATGAACGTTTTCAGAGAGGGCCACCCTATCGTAGATCAGAGGCTACCAAGAGCCCTAGCCCATATCCAGGATCTAGCCAGGCCTATCCTAGTCATCCCAGACCTACCTAGTACTCAGACCCCCGCCAGACTTTTCCGAGTCGACCCAACACTAGCCGACCCAATACAAGCCGAACTGAGTTGAGTCGACCCCAGAATAGTACCCCTATACCCCATAGAGAGGATAAGGGCAAATCTGTAGAGGTCCAAAGAAATTTCAACCCTCAGATCAAATGCTTTAGATGCAATAAATTGGGACATATGATCAGCTAGTGCCCAGTCAGATCCCTTTATATAGATGAGTTACCTGAAACTGAATCCGAGTCCCTAGTTGAGCCCAAGGGAGAGGTCTATGAGGCTGATACCCATATGATAGATGAGTACGATGGAGAGGAGGAAACATTTGAGTTTGAAGACCTACTAGGAGTGGTGTTGGCCCAGATGACAACCCAAGAGGGGGGGGGGGGGGGTGAATTGGGTTCTTTAAAAATTTAGCCTTTTATAATAGTTTGCTTAAGAAGAATGAAAGCAAATGCAATGTAAATACTAAGTGCAGTGAATAAAACAGAGATAGAGATAGAGATAGAGTCAATGTAATCACGGAAAACACAAAGCTTTTATAGTGGTTCGGTGTATCCAACACCTACGTCCACTCCCAAGATTCACTTGGGTCCACACTATAATCTTCCTTGATTACAGCCGAGTTGTTTTACAAGCTCACAACTCAAACTTGTTGTTTTCCCGGGATCACAACGAACCCAGCCAATTTTCCGGGCTTACCAGCACAAAAACCCTAACACAAGCTATACCAAGCTTGTACCGAGGTAAGACTACCTCCACTAGTTCAATCCCCCAGATTGAACTAGATACAAATAATAGAAATAGTATTTTTCAAGTACACAGCTCCTCAATGAGCAGATAATCAATTAAAAGAATAAAGTTTAGAAAAGCCTGATTTGTAGTTGGTTGGCTTTTGAGCTTTTCTTCTTTTCTTCTTTCTTCTTCTCCTTGCTAGATTGAATCAAGCCTCAGCTCCGATTCTTCACAGTTGAAGCAGTTGAGAAGGTTTTGAGCTTTTTCTTCCTTTCTTTGAAAATTGAAAATCTTTGATTTGCTCTTGAATAGCTCTTGGATTTTCTTCTGAAGCTTTCGTGGATTGTTGAACTTGAGCACAGACGAAGCTTCCTTTGATTTCACACTTTTTCTTTCACTCTATTTTGAATCTCGGATTTTTTCAAATGATGCTCTATTTTTCCGATTTTTTCTTTTTCTCTCTTGATGTGTATATCTCTCTATTTGTCTATCTTTGATTTGAAAACGGCTTCTCTATTTATAGATTCTGCAAAAATATAGCCGTTAGAAACAAGAAAATATAGCCGTTAAAGAAAAACCGTTGGCGCTGAGTTGGCATTCAGAAAAATCTCGCCCAGATTTGTGGAGTCGACTCCTGCTTTCCGCGAGTCGGCTCGAAGAGCGATACCAAAAATAGAAATATTCAGAAAGTTAAAGGGTCGACTCATCGAAAATAAGGTGTCGACTCCTGACAGTCGGGGGTCGACTCATGAAAAGCAAGGGGTCGACTCGCGAAATGCTCAGAAAAATACTCCTCTGGTGTCTGAGCGGAGTCGACTCACACAGTCATGGAGTCGGCTCGACAGAATCGGGGGTCGACTCATGAAATCACAGGGGTCGACTCGTGAAAATAAGGAAACTCTGTATTCTGAGTGGAGTCGACTCTGAAACTCTAGAGTCGGCTCCGGAACGTATCAAAAATCAGAGAATTTTCTGATTGACTTGAAATTCGTTCCAGATTCATTTTAAATCAATTTTTTGACTTGAATATAATAAAATTGTCATTAGGAATCAATTCAAGAAATGTTCCAAAAACTCATTGATTGAAATATGAAGTATAAAAATTTCTTTTTGAAAGCTTAAACATGGAGCTTGAAGTTACTTTCAAATTGATTAAAGTCATACTTAACATACTCATTGATTGTTCTAAATAAATTCATTGCTCATGTAAATAAACTCATTGCATCTTTTAATATACTCATGGCTTTTGGTAATCATCAAAATCAATAAGATTGGGGCAACAATCTCAACAATCTCCCCAACAATCTCCCCCTTTTTGATGATGACAAAAACATTGAGTATATGCATGATTGATTAAGAATTTATTTTATTTTCATAGTTAGGCTTAGGCTCCCCCTGAATGAGGTAGCTCCCCCTATGAAACTCAATTAAATATTCCATTCATTCAATTTAAGCTTAATTTCAATTTAGTTTTAATTTCATGCATATACAGTTATAAAACTCTCCCCCTTTTTTGTTATCAACAAAAAGGTAGAGATGCATCAAACATAATCATTCATTCAAGATATGTTTTAACAAAATCTGAGATTCATTGATAATAGGAGAAATACATTTAAACTAGATTACATTGATCATTCAAAACATAACTTTTTCATTACATCAAAGTATCAAAATGTAAAACATAAATGAACTTCATTACATTGTAAAGACTAAGCATCTAATACATCAAAAGTGAGTCCTTACAATCCTAGTTAAGTGATCTATAATATTTTTCATTCCGTCTGTTTGAATCTTGACATAATCCTTCAGTCTCTCATCTACAAAAGTGCAAGCAGTCAATATTTTGTCTTGGAGTTCAGCATTGCATTTTGCATATGTTTCACCATCTCCACAGACGTCTTTAAGTTCTTCAAATATATTCTTTAGATCTCCACTTAAAGACTCAGATGAAGTGCTAAGAGTTGATTCTATCTTGGTGATCCGATCATCTAAAGAGTAAAGAGTTTCTTTAAGATTCATAAATTTTTCAAACTCTGATTTCAATTTATCTGCCTGATCATCAAGAAGACCTTTAAGCTGCCTTAACTGAAGTTCTGAGAAACCACAGACGAAGATGATGATGGCCGATCAACCATCGGAGCAGGGGAAGGGACAGGAGCAGGAACAGGAGAGCTCGGAGGTACAGGCGAAGAATGTCTGACTGACGGTCCCGGTGCCTCAATGTCCGCGGCTCTATCTTCCATCAAACCTTTCCTTTCCCATCTGCCATTCCTCTTCACAAAACCCATTCTATGTATAGTGGCCAAACTATAGAAATCGGTGTGTCTTAAATTCCTCATTGGCTCACTATCTGATATGACATCCCTTGGCTTTGAAATATTTTAGTAAGATCATGCCGTAGGGTAAACTGGATTTTCTCTTGCTTCCACAATCGGCAATGTACCATAATATCATGCTTGGAAGATTAATGGGTTTACCAGTTACTATTGCATCCATTACAAATATATCTCTTTCGGAAACATAATCAAATCTCCCAATCTTGGGGAATAGGATTCTACTACAAATATTGTGGAGAAGTCTCAATTCTAAGGATAGTTGATTAGCAAAACCTCTTCAAAACCAACAATCTCCCTGTTAAGCAGTCTAGATAGAGCTGGGCTTCTATCTTCAGAAGAAAAAGTAGATGTACCTGACACTGGAAGATCCAACAATCTTGAAAGCAAATCCACTGTCACTGAAATTCTATTTCCTCTAATGAAGCTTACAAGTCCATTGTCTCCTCTAGATAGATTCTTATAAAATTCTTGACTAGGGCTGGGTAGGTAGGACAATCTAAAGAACAAATCTTCTCCCAACCCATCTCAATCAACTGCCTCCCCACAAGAAATCCTTCGGCCTCAAATAATTCAAAATCGACTTTCCTCCCGGTTGTTATCACTCTATCGGCAAGTCGATCTACCTGTGATGGAGCCGTAGAGGGAGAAGCACTAGGAGTCGAAGAAGATGAGGTTGAATCCAAGCTCGGTGAAGGCTCACGAGCGGGACGCCTCACGGTCTTCCTCACCGCCCTCTTCCTTTTTACTCCGGCCGCACCAAGGTTAGATCCACGGGTTTTAGGGGCCATTTGATCTATGGAAGGGTTAATCAGGGATTTCTGAGGATTTGGAAGGTCAGGAAAAATTTTGGAGAGAGTATTTGGATGATTTGAGATAGAAATGAGCGGCGAGTCGACTCTGCCCTAGATAAATCGACCTGGGACCACTTCGAGTCGGCTCCCGCAAAGAGAGGGGTCGACTCCGGGTAGTCACAGAAAACTATCCCGAAGTGGAGTCGACTCGCGCAGAGAAGGGGTCGACTCTAGAGTTTCAGTAGAAACATGGAGTCGACTCCGATACTCACCGAGTCGGCTCCGAGACCATTTCAGAGCAAAAAACATAAAGTTTCAGATAATCTGAAATGTGTCCGGATATTGATCATAAAAATTGATAAAATAATCATTGGATTTTAATAGATCAATTAGATATGAATTCTAGATAAGATTTCCTTAAAGATCAAGGATTTGAAAGAATTTTAGATAAAATTTCCTTAGGGGTTTCAAATTCATTCTAATGGATCACAAATCCCTAACTCTCCTCTAAGATAACAGAATCTTTCTTCACTCAAGGGTTTTGTAAATATATCTGCTAATTGATCTTCAGTATTAACATAATCAAGACAAATTTCATTATTGGCAACATGTTCTCTTATAAAATGATATCTAATTTCAATATGTTTTGTTCTAGAATGTTGAATTGGATTTTTTGTTAGATTAATTGCACTTGTGTTATCACATTTATAGGTGTTTATCAAGTGTGATACCATAGTCTTCAAGTTGTCGCTTAATCCATAGGATTTGAGCACAGCAACTTCCAGCTGCAACATATTCAGCTTCAGTAGTTGATAATGCAACTGAATTTTGCTTTTTGCTAAACCATGAGATTAAGTTACTTCCTAAGAATTGGCATGCACCACTTGTGCTTTTTCTATCTAACTTACATCCAGCATAATCAGAATCAGTATATGCAATTAAGTTCAATGTTGAGTCTCTAGAATACCATAAACCTACATTTTTTGTTCCACTTAAGTATCTTAGTATTCTTTTAACAGCAATTAAATGTGATTCTTTAGGTTCAGACTGAAATCTAGCACATAAGCAAACAGCAAACATTATGTCTGGTCTACTTGCAGTTAAGTAAAGTAGGGATCCGATTATACCTCGATAATATTTTTGATCAACCTTCTTACCTTCTTCATCTTTGTCCAGCTTGCATGAAGGACTCATTGGTGTTCCGAGGGGTTTGATTGATTCCATACCAAACTTCTTTAGAATTTCTCTTGTGTATTTTGTTTGGTTGATAAAGATTCCCTCTTTGCTTTGTTTGATTTGGAGTCCAAGGAAGAAGTTGAGTTCTCCCATCATGCTCATTTCAAATTCACCCTGCATCAACTTAGCAAATTCTTGACATAGAAGATTGTTAGTAGCACCAAAAATATATCATCAACATATATTTGAACTACTAATAAATCTTTACCTTTTCTTTTCAAAAATAATGTTTTATCAACATTTCCTCTTATAAAATCATTTTCAATTAAGAATTTACTTAATCTATCATACCAAGCTCTAGGTGCTTGTTTCAAACCATATAAAGCTTTGTGCAATTTAAAAACGTGATTTGAAAATTCATGATCTTCAAAACCTGGTGGTTGTTCTACATATACTTCTTCATTTATAAATCCATTTAGAAAAGCACTTTTTACATCCATTTGAAATAAGTTAAAATTCATGTGACATGCAAATGCAAGTAATAGTCTAATGGCTTCTAATCTAGCTACTGGTGCAAAGGTTTCATCAAAATCAATACCTTCTTCTTGATTATATCCTTTTGCAACTAATCTAGCTTTGTTTCTAATTACTATGCCATTTTCATCTAGTTTATTTCTAAATATCCATTTTGATCCTATAACAGAATGATTTTTAGGTCTTTCTACTAATGTCCATACATTATTTCTAGTGAATTGATTTAATTCTTCTTGCATTGCTAACATCCAATTATTATCTTTTTCAGCTTCTTCAATAGTTTTAGGTTCAATTTGTGATACAAATGCAAGATGATTACTAATATTTCTCATAGATGATCTAGTTCTTATTCCTTGAGATGGATCACCTATAATCAATTCCTTAGGGTGACTATAAGCATATCTCCAATCCCTAGGAAGATCTATATCATTATGATTAGTGTTAGTATCATCATCCTTAGGTGAATCATTATCTTTAGCGTCTTGCTCATGATCTGAAGATACATCAATATTTAATTTTTCAAGATCTTTCTCAATTATGTTTGTATCTTCTTCATCATCAAACTTTTCGGAACGAGTTGCTAAAGATTCATCAAAAACTACATGAATGGATTCTTCAACAACTAAAGTTTTCTTGTTAAATACTCTATATGCTTTACTAGTTATTGAATATCCTAAGAATATTCCTTCATCAGATTTAGCATCAAATTTGCCTAAATTATTTTTACCATTATTGTGAACAAAACATTTACAACCAAATGCATGAAAATATTTAATGTTGGGTTTTCTATCATGCCATAATTCATAAGGTGTTTTCTTTAAAATAGGTCTTATTAAAGCTCTATTTAGGATGTAACATGCTGTGTTAATAGCTTCCGCCCAAAAGTATTTCGGGAGTTTACTTTCACATAGCATGGTACGGGCCATGTCTTCTAAGTCCTATTTTTCCTTTCAACTACTCCATTTTGTTGAGGGGTTCTTGGTGCAGAAAAATTATGATTAATACCATTTTCATTGCAAAAACTTTCAAATAAATGATTTTCAAATTCAGTTCCATGATCACTTCTTAGAGACACTATGGTAGTGTTTTTCTCATTTGTGACTTTCTTGAAGAATTTCAGGAATATCGAGAAAGTCTCATCTTTGTGAGCTAAAAACATTACCCAAGTGAATCTAGAGTAATCATCTACAATCACAAGACCATATTTCTTTCCTCCTAGACTTGTGGTTCTAGTTGGTCCAAAAAGGTCCATGTGAAGTAGCTCTAATGGCCTAGAAGTTGAAACAACATTTTTAGATTTAAAAGAACTTCTCGTTTGTTTTCCAAACTGACATGCATCACATATTTTGTTATTTTCAAAATCTATTTTAGGTAGACCTTTTACTAAATCCATTCTAATTAGTTTTGAAATCAGGTGTGTGCTTGCGTGACCTAATCTTCGATGCCACAACCAACCAATCTCATTCATATTAGCATTATTAGCAACTAAGCAATGATTATTAGTAGACAAATTGTCTAAGTCAATCAAGTATACATTGCCATTTCTATTTCCAATAAAAACAATGCTATTATCAATGGGATTAGCTACTGTGCATATAGAAGATTCAAATGATACTTTAAAACCTTTGTCACATAATTGGCTTATACTAATTAAGTTATGCTTTAAACCATCAACATAAAGTACATTTTCAATATATGTGGAGGGAGTTATTTGAATGTTACCAAACCCCAAGATTTGGCCTTTGCCATTGTCGCCAAATGTAACAACTCCTCCTTTCTTTTCTTCAAGGGTGATGAATTCTTCTTTGTCACCCGTCATATGTCTTGAGCAGCCACTATCAAGATACCACTTTCTCTTTGATCTCTTGGCCACAAGACATTCCTGCAATGAAATCAAACTTTATGTTTAGGTACCCAAGCTTTCTTGGGTCCTTCATGGTTAGTAGCAACAAATATTGTTCCTTTCGGAACCCATATTTTCTTTCCTTTAACATTTAAGTTTTTATTAGGTTTTAGAATTTTACATTCATAAGATTTATGTCCTTTTTGATTACATTTAAAGCATGTAAAATTACTTTGGCCAGCACGCACAAAAATATTTTTCAGTGATTTTTGTTTTCTTAAAGTGTTATACCCTAATCCGCTTTGTCAAAAACTGCTTTTTGACTATTTAATAACATGTCCAATTTAGTTGAGCTTAAGGTAAACTTATCAACTATGTTCTTATGTTTTTCAACCTCTTTCCTTAGTTTATCATTTTCATTGGAAATTAATTCTTTTTCTTTTATCAAAATTTCATTTTCAGATTTAAGTTTCTTAACTTCATTATTAAGATCTTCCTTTTCTTTAATGAAAGTTGAATTTTTATTTTTCAAAAACTTGTATTTCTTTTTCAAAACCTTGAAATCGCCGACAAGTTCATTAAAAGCATCAAATAATTCATCAAATGCAAATCATCGCAAGGGTTATCGGAACTTACCTCATCGTTGTCGTCCGCCATAAAACATACATTTGCGACTTCCTTTTGTTCTTCTTCTTCGGAAGAAGTTTCCTCGCTATCACTCCAAGTCGCCACATAAGCCTTCTTTTTCTTTTTGTAGGCTTTCTTCAATTTAGGACATTCATTCCTAAAGTGCCCCGGTTTATTACACTCATAGCAAGTCAAGGGGTCTTTCTCTTTTTCTTTGTCCTTGTCCTTGTTCTTATCCTTTTCTCCTTCCCACTTTGCTCCAAATTTCTTCTTGTGGAAGGGTTTCTTTCTCCTCATGAATCTTTTAAACTTTTTAGCTAAGAGAGCAGTCTCTTCATCATCATCATCATCGCTGCTGCTCTCTTCTTCTTTTGCAGCTTTGAGGGCAATTACTTTCTTCTTCTTTGTGTCCTCCTCTACATGCTGCTTCATTGTCAGCTCATGGGTCATAAGTGATCCTAGAAGCTCCTCTAAGGGTAGAGTGTTGAGGTCCTTTGCTTCTTGGATTGCTGTCATTTTTGCTTCCCATGATCTTGGTAATGACCTAAGAATTTTTCGAACAAGTTCTGAGTTAGTATATGTCTTACCAAGACTTTTTAAACCATTTACAATATCTGTAAATCTAGTATACATGCATGCAATGGTTTCAGATTGTTCCATGCTAAACAACTCATATTTATGAACAAGAATATTAATTTTAGATTCTTTTACTTGGTTGGTACCCTCATGGGTAACCTCTAGTCTATCCCAAATCTCCTTTGCGGAATTACATGTGGAGATTCTATTAAATTCATTAGCATCTAAAGAGCAATATAAGACATTCATGGCTTTAGCATTAAGCTGTGCCATCTTCCTATCATTATCATTCCAGTCCCTTTCGGGCTTAGGAACAATAGTGCCATCAATAACATGTGTGGGTGTACTAGGTCCATTAATTATAACACCCCATAATTCATAATCAGAAGCTTGAATGAATATCCTCATTCTTGCTTTCCAATAAGAATAATTTGAACCATTAAACAGTGGAGGTCTATTCGTAGAATGACCTTCAGCAAATGATCCAACTTGTGTTGCCATTTGGATCTTTAGCTCTTGATCGTGTGATCAAAATCTAATGAGCACTAGCTCTGATACCAATTGTTGGCCCAGATGACAACCCAAGAGGGGGGGGGGGTGAATTGGGTTCTTTAAAAATTTAGCCTTTTAAAATAGTTTGCTTAAGAAGAATGAAGCAAATGCAATGTAAATACAAAGTGCAGTGAATAAAACAGAGATAGAGATAGAGTCAATGAAGCACGGCAAACACAAAGATTTTATAGTGGTTCGGTGTATCCAACACCTACGTCCACTCCCAAGATTCACTTGGGTCCACACTATAATCTTCCTTGATTACAGCCGAGTTGTTTTACAAGCTCACAACTCAAACTTGTTGTTTTCCCGGGATCACAACGAACCCAGCTGGTTTTCCGGGCTCACCAGCACAAAAACCCTAACACAAGCTATACCAAGCTTGTACCGAGGTAAGACTACCTCCACTAGTTCAATCCCCCAGATTGAACTAGATACAAATAATAGAAATAGTATTTTTCAAGTACACAGCTCCTCAATGAGCAGATAATCAAATAAAAGAATAAAGTTTAGAAAAGCCTGATTTGTAGTTGGTTGGCTTTTGAGCTTTTCTTCTTTTCTTCTTCTTCTTCTCCTTGCTAGATTGAATCAAGCCTCAGCTCCGATTCTTCACAGTTGAAGCAGTTGAGAAGGTTTTGAGCTTTTTCTTCCTTTCTTTGAAAGTTGAAAATCTTTGATTTGCTCTTGAATAGCTCTTGGATTTTCTTCTGAAGCTTTCCTTGGATTGTTGAACTTGAGCACAGACGAAGCTTCCTTTGATTTCACACTTTTTCTTTCACTCTATTTTGAATCTCGGATTTTTTCAAATGATGCTCTATTTTTCCGATTTTTTCTTTTTCTCTCTTGATGTGATATCTTCTATTTGTCTATCTTTGATTTGAAAACGGCTTCTCTATTTATAGATTCTGCAAAAATATAGCCGTTAGAAACAAAGAAAATAGCCGTTAAAGAAAAATCTTACCGTTGACGCTGAGTTGGCATTCAGAAAAATCTCGCCCAGATTTGTGGAGTCGACTCCTGCTTTCCGCGAGTCGGCTCGAAGAGCGATACCAAAAATAGAAATATTCAGAAAGTTAAAGGGTCGACTCATCAAAATAAGGTGTCGACTCCTGACAGTCGGGGGTCGACTCATGAAAAGTTGGGGTCGACTCGCGAAATGCTCAGAAAAATACTCCTCTGGTGTCTGAGCGGAGTCGACTCACACAGTCATGGAGTCGGCTCGACAGAATCGGGGGTCGACTCATGAAATCACAGGGGTCGACTCGAGAAAACAGTCATTCTGTATTCTGAGTGGAGTCGACTCTGAAACTCTAGAGTCGGCTCCGGAACGTATCAAAAATCAGAGAATTTTCTGATTGACTTGAAATTCGTTCCAGATTCATTTTAAATCAATTTTTTGACTTGAATATAATAAAATTGTCATTAGGAATCAATTCAAGAAATGTTCCAAAAACTCATTGATTAAATATGAAGTATAAAATTCTTTTTGAAAGCTTAAACATGGAGCTTGAAGTTACTTTCAAATTGATTAAAGTCATACTTAACATTCTCATTGATTGTTCTAAATAAATTCATTGCTCATGTAAATAAACTCATTGCATCTTTTAATATACTCATGGCTTTTGGTAATCATCAAAATCAATAAGATTGGGGCAACAATCTCTCAACAATCTCCCCAACAAGTGGTTAGATATATCTTGACCCAGACTCAAACTAAGGACCAGAAAGATTGGCATAGGACTAATATCCTACAGACTTTTGTTAAGATAGGGGATAAGATGCTTAAGATCATAGTGGATAGCGGGAGTTGTGTCAATGCCATCTCTGCCAATACAGTTAAGTCATTAGGATTGACCATAATTCCCCATCCTAGTCCCTGTAAGGTCTCATGGGTAGATTCCACCTCTATCCTAATCTAGTCCAGATGCCAAATACTAATCAAATTGCAAACTTATGAGGAAAAGGTCTGGTGCGATGTAATTCCTATGGGTGTTAGTAGTATTATATTAGATCGACCTTGGCTTTACGATCACGATGCCACCTTGTTTGGTCGATCCAACATCTGCTCTTTTAAACACAATGGGAACAAGTATGTTATACATCCAACTCCACCTAGGGACCCAATCAAGAAAGGATCTAGCAACTTTAAGGATAACAAGCCAAGAGTTAATCTGATTAAAGCTAAGGAATTAGAAAAGGACATCACTGAGGGTAATCCTGTTTGGATTTTGACCACTAAAGAGATCTATGAATCAGTCCAAAAGGAACAACCCCCAGAAGCAATTGAGAACCTAGAGGAGTTTAAGGATGTCTTCCCTGAAGAATTGTCTGATTAGTTACCACCCCTGAGAAACATCCAACATGCCATTGACCTGATCCCAGGATCCACCCTCCCAAACCTTCCCCATTATAGGATGAACCCCACTGAGCATCAAGAACTACAAAAACAAATGGAAGAATTACTTAGGAAAGGTTTCATTAGGGAGAGCTTAAGTCCTTGTGCAGTTCCTGCACTATTAACCCCTGAGAAGGATGGTACCTGGAGAATGTGCATGGACAGTAGGGTCATCAACAAAATCACTATCAAGTATAGGTTTCCTATCCCCAGACTAGATGATATGTTGGACATGATGGCGGGTGCCACTATCTTTTCTAAAATAGACCTTAAGAGTTGCTACCATCAGGTTAGAATTAGACCAGGGGATGAGTGGAAGACTGCATTTAAGACTAGAGATGGTCTGTTTGAGTGGGTCGTGATGCCTTTTGAGTTATCAAACGCACCTAGCACATTCATGAGAATCATGACCCAGGTCCTGAAAGAGTACACGGAAAAATTCTTAGTGGTCTATTTTGATGATATATTAATTTATAGCAAGACCAAAGATGACCATCTTAACCATCTCAGATTAATCTGTTAGACCCTTAAAGAGAATAGCCTATATGCAAACCTTAAGAAGTATGATTTCATGACACATAAGGTTATCTTTCTAGGTTTTGTGGTAACCCTAGAAGGTGTTTCAGCGGATCCTGAAAAGGTTAGGTCGGTCGTAGAGTGGACGATACCCATGAACATCCATGATGTCCGTAGCTTCCATGGCCTAGCAACCTTTTATAGGAGATTCATTAGGGGATTTATCATCATCGTCGTACCCATCACTGATTGTATTAGGAAGGGTAATTTTGAGTGGACTAAGTCAGCTAATAAGGCCTTCCTAGACCTTAAGGATAGGATGACTCATGTACCCATACTTGAACTTCCATACTTTTCTAAGGTGTTTGAGGTTGCATGCGACACGTCGGAAGTAGGCATAGGTAGAGTGTTAAGCCAAGAAAATCACCCCATAGCTTTCTTTAGTGAAAAACTAACTGAAGCTAAACTTAGATATTCCACCTATGATAAGGAATTCTATACGGTAGTACAAGCCCTTAAGTATTGGAGACATTACTTACTACTGCAGGAGTTTATCTTATTTTCTGATCATGAGGCACTCCGATTTCTGAACTCCCAAAAGAAGCTAAGTTCTAGGCACAACAAATGGGTTGAATACATTCAGGCATACACTTTTGTCCTGAAACACCGTGCCAGTATAGAAAATAAGGTAGCAGATGCCCTAAGCCATAAGTCTTTGTTGTTGAGTACTGTTAGCACCGAAGTTATAGGGTTCGACCAGATAAAAGATGATTATGAGACCTATCATGACTTTGATGAAATTTATAAGATCCTTCAGCTAGGGCCATCTAGTACCAGTGGAGATTATACCATCCAGGATGGTTACCTTTTTAGGGGCAATAGACTTTGTATCCCTAGGATGTCACTTAGAGAATTCCTAGTCTGGAAAACACATGCTAGGGGATTAGCTGGTCATTTTGGAAGAGATAAGACTATTCTAGCGATAGAGAACCAATTTTACTAGCCAAGATTAAAAAGGCTCATTGCCCTGATAATAGCCCGATGTTGAACTTGTGCCGTGGCAAAACAGTAGAAGCAGAACACCAGTCTATATACTCCTTTGCCAGTGCCTGGTCGTCCTTGACAAGACCTCAGTATGGACTTCATTCTAGGATTACCTAAAATCCAGAAGAAGCACGACTTCATCTTTGTAGTGGTCGATAGGTTCTCTAAGATGGCTCATTTCGTCCCTTGTTCGCAAACCTTTGACGCGTCTAGGGTAGCCCAACTTTTCTTAGACAATGTGGTCAAGCTCCATGGCCTACCTAAGACCATTATTTCTGATAGGGATGTTAGGTTCACCAGCTACTTTTGGAAAACACTACGACATCTGTTAGGGACCAAACTTAATTTTTCCATAGCCTTTCACCCCCAAACGGATGAACAAACTGAAGTGATGAAATGTAGTCTAGGAAACCTTCTTAGGTGCCTTGTAGGCAAACACCTAGAGACGTGGGATTTATTACTGCCTCGTGTAGAGTTCGCTTACAATAGCTTAGTGAACAGGTCTACGGGCAAGAGTCCATTTGAGATAGTCCATGGGTACAAGCCTAATCGTCCACATGATCTAATTCCTTTACCCCTTCACACACGAGTCTCAGAGTCCGCATAAGCATTTGCATAGCATATCAAAGACTTACATAAGGACATTAGCCAGAAAATAAATCTAAGTAATGAAACTTATAAAAGACTGGCTAACTCTCAAAGAAGAGCTAAAGAGTTTGGTGTAGGGGATTGTGTCATGGTTAGGCTTAGGCCTGAACGGTTCCCATCAGAGACCGTTAAGAAACTTCACGCTCATGGAGCTGGTCCCTTTAAAATAATAGAGAAGGTAGGACCCAATGCCTATGTGCTAAATCTGCCTTTGGATTGGGGCATTAGCTCTACCTTCAATATTGCAGACCTAGTAGAATATAGGAAACCGGTAATGATTCCTAGTGAATACTTTGGACCTAACCCTCCTTTCATGAGCGAACCTACCCAAGAGTGTCCACCACTAATTTTACCTAAACGAGAAGAGCGGATCGAGCGTATCCTAGACGATCAAGCCATTACGACCCAGAACCATGGTTATCAATGCTACTTGGTCCGATGGCAGGGTTGCCCCGAATCTAACGATTCATGGATTACTCAAGAGGACTTGCAACACCTCGACCCAGACCTACTAGAGAGATACCAGAGCCATAATGACCCATACTCGACGGGGTCGAGTTCTTCCTGTTGGGAATTGATCCTAAAGCCAATCATTTGATGATTGTGCTAATGTAAATTATATATAAATTGATATATTAATAAAAGTTATTTGGCAGTTTATTCATTACAAGAACATCTTCTTAATACTCCTGATTGTAATGAAGCCCTTAGGATCTTCCTTCACGATAAAGGAGGATTTATCTTTGAAGGTCCTTAAAAGAGTTCGCGACCAAATGATATACTATGACAGGGCCATAGTACTATCAATTATAGGACGTTGTATATCATATTTGTTGGTTGTCCTCTTAACCAAGGAGTGTAGAGACACTGGTATGACATACAGGTGAAAGTGTAGGAGTACATTTCACCGAACGTGACTCATTTCGGATACTCTACTGTCAAGAGTTAATCCGAGAAGATATAGGTATAAGTATCCTTCAGACCTGAAGATCACAACCAGTGGCTTACAAGCAACTCATTGTACTTAGGTGCCGGACCACCTGGATTTCTAATCCAGCTACGAAAGGTTACTGGGTGCAGTCAAGTACTTGTGGTAGTCAGTTGTGGATCAAGATGGAATTTGACCTATCCCGTTAAAAGGAGAAATGCTTGTGTTTCAATTTAGCAAGACCTTGGCCAAGGCACTTCATGTGAAAGTCACATGATCACTAAAATTGAAATCACTTTATGGATTTGCTATTTAGAGTTGACAGGCTCTTAAGCCATCCTTAGCATTTGTGGTCAAGAGGATGAATTATACGGTAACTGTTTTCTTAGGGTTCTTGGAGTTTGCTCGGCAACTCTTCGACCTATCCGGACGTCGGGTTCCATTGCTAGATGGGCACATCGATTAGTATAGAAAGTTGTTTCTATGCTACCGGCTTAGGTTCGAACCTAGAGAGTCACACGCATAGAAGTTTCCTAGGATGATCTATTTGCTGATCAACGATTGAGAATCGTATATGATTTAATTAATCAATTTGATTGATTGAATTATCTCAATTGGGTTAAGTACAATTGAATAAGATTCAATTTGGTTTAAGTCTATTAGAAGGACTAGTCAATTTCAAATATTGATTTGAAATTAGACTTGATTTGGATTTAAATAGATTCAGGACTAGCCAAATTTGATTTGGGCTAGGACCATGATCTATGTGGGTTCAGTCCAATAAATTCAGATTAGCTTAAACCAAAAACTAAACCCAAACCTCTCGCATAAGTATGAGAGATTAAATTCACATATAGAATTTAATGTCTTGCATTAATCTTCTCCAAACATTCCGTCGGAATTCTAAAGTGTTAGAATTTATAAATAAATGCGCCTCTTTGTATTATCACCGAACGCTACGGTTCGACGACTCTTTGGTTTTTACCGAACGTCGAATTAACCAAGCGCTTTCGCGTCTCTTTGGTTTTCGCCAAGCGGCGGAATTCTAAATGTTAGAATTTAATGGGCTGGCTAAAAAGACTATAAATAGAGGACATCCCTCACCAGATTACACAGAAGAGAAAAATAACACACGATATGTCGTGAATTGATTTTCTAAAGAATTAGAATAGAAAATCCTGGTGATTCTGGTGTAGCGGAAGTGTGGAGGATCTAGAAGAAGATTCAAGTGGGAGGATTCAAGATCAGCAAAGTCATTTTCCGCGAGCTAGCACTCCCGGGAATCCGATCATTCGGGGCTTCGCGTGGACGATACTAGAGGCCGGACGATTGAACGGCTGCAGAGCATAAAAGGATTTACCAATTGCCTTAAGGTAAGTGATTTGATCCCTAGATCTTAAGGCAGCTTCAAGATAAGAAGTATGACTTCTTCCTTGAAGATCAAGATATGATCTTGATAGTTTTATTTATATGCATATTTTGGATCAATCGATCCTATATATAAGGCAAAGATATGATCTTGATGCATGTTAGATAGATTAATATGTAATCTTTAAATTTCCGCATTGATAATTGTTATCAATTGCATAGATTGGCAGCATGCCTCGGATGGTTTCGTATGGTTTCGTATTGATCTAATTTATTGCATGTAAATTAATGCTCCTATTAATTGTGTAATCATGGCTAAAACAATCACAAGGCTATTCGGTCACAGATGGATTGAAAATCCAAATTACCCATTCAATGAGGTATTCTGTGACATATTGCCATGATAATTTAAATTGATCTTTGGCTTCAAAACACTGATTACACACACTCTCAAAATATGTTTATATTTGATACATATTGATGTTGTATAAAACATGATATTTGCATGTTTAGTATAAAACATAGATATGATATATGATGGCATGATGTCTATGTTATGAAACATACAAATATTTATGAGAGTCTAATTTGAATGTCAAATGTTAATTCATAATCTCTTTAGATATGATCTAAATATAGGAATTATGAGTAGTAACATAATACATGTGATGCTTGATTGAAATATATGACATGTAAACATGAAATATATTTAATCCTTTGGGTTAGCTAAATCGGGTCCATAAAGGGTTAGACCCTAAGGTTTAAATCAACTGGACTAAAGAGTATTTGATCAAATCTAATTAGATTAGGTTAAGAATGCTCTAAATCAAACAATAGTTGTAGTTGATCATGTCCTTCTCTTTGATTAAACCAAATGGAAGTAGATTAGGCTCCGTGGTTGAGCATGAATCTCTTAGATGGTCAAATCAGAATTGGTTAACCATATGATGTCAAGGTGAGTTGGCAAGTTGCTCTAGGATCAACGATCGAATGGTTTTTAATTGGGAGCTACTCGTATTGATGCGTCTTTAACGAGTTAATGGCATATCCCTCCCATCGATCTCACTCACCTGGTCAATGTGGTGAACCATTTATGATTCAGATCATTTACCTGATTCGGGTTGACCCATGCCTGTAAGGAAATCAGTCTGACTGATTTAGGTGCCACTTAACCTGACTTAATCTTGTTTCATTCTACCGATTTCATAGATTCAGTGGGAGAACTTGATTAGTCAATTTATCTTCATATTATTAAAATCCTCTAAAATTATTAGGTCCTTAAAATGAAATAGTTATATGATAACTAGATCATAGCCTCCCATTAAGGTGGGTGATAATGAGTCCGATGTCTTGATAATCATTGGAGGCACTCCATGCCTGGTGCTTGTCAACCATCGGAATTATCATTCATTATATGATAAGTCAGCGTAACTATTAAATAGACAGTCAGGTGAGCCGAGCTTCACTCGGGCTTGGTTGTCTATTGATAGGTTACACTGATTATATCATTTAATGGTTGGACCTAACCAGAACTTTCAGTGGAGGCACTTCATGCCTGCTGAAGAGGTACATGGGGCAAAACTGAACACTAAGAATTGTTTGGGGAAACAATTGGTTTTGAACCTACTCTTAGATGCATATGGGTTAGCCAAGCTTCACTTGGGCCTGTATGTAGTTTATGTAGATCTTAGTGCCCGCTAAAGAATTAAGAATAATTCTTCGAATTGGGGTGTAGAGGCTGCCAATTTGAACAAAATAGTGGGAGAATCTTTAGACTAAAGTCCAAGTCTTTAGACTGAATCAATTTATATACTAATAAACTTTAGTTTTTCCTTATGCAGAACATGGCCACTAATTTATCATTAAGGTCCCTATTGGATAGTGACAAGTTGAATGGTTCCAATTTCAATAGCTGGTTCAGAAAACTTAAGATCGTCCTTGAGCATGAGAGGATTCTATATATTCTGAATAATCCTGCACCAAAGATACCTGATGCAAACACCCAAAGTTCTGAGAGAGACACTTATCAGAAGTGGCTCAATGATAGAACTAGCGTGCGTTGTATCATGCTAGCAGCAATGAACGATGAATTCGGTCGCCGGTTCGAGAATGCTCAGCCAGAAGAAATCATTCAAGCGTTGAATGAATCTTTCGGCACACCCGACGATGTTGAAAGGCACAAGACTAGTTGTGCTATTTTCAATGCTCGAATGAGGGATGGATCTCCTGTCACTGATCATGTATTGTACATGATCGAGAAGATAGAACTCCTAAGCAAGCTCGGCTTTCCCTTACATGAGCAGTTGGGAAAAGATGCGATCCTGAATTCCTTGCCTCCATCCTTCCGACCTTTCCTTACTCATTTTCGAATGACAAAGCCTGCAGTCAACTACCACGGTTTGTTGGGGTTGTTACAGAACTTTGAGAAGGATAACCAGCTCTCTAAGGGTTTGGTTAATGTGGTTGAAGGATCTAAGGTAGGGCGTAAACCCTTTGGGAAAGGGAAGAAGAAAAAGAATAATAAAAAGGTGCAACATGCTAGGACATCTATAAGGGGTCAGATGCAGAAGAAGAAAGTTGATAAAAGTCAAGCTGAATGCTTTCATTGCAAGATGCAAGGGCACTGGAAGAGGAACTGTCCTCTTTACATTGCCACACTTGATCCAAACAGGCCAAAGAAGAAAAAGGAGCAAGATGTTGCTCAACAAGGTATTTATATGATAACACCTTGTAATTTTTCTATATATGATAATCAGACCTGGGTATTGGATACCGGGAGTCCTTTTAACATTTGCAATTCATTGCAGGGACTACAGGTCACCAGAAGATTTGAGGACAATGAAAGATTCCTTAATGTCGGCGATGGAAGATTAGTTCCAGTTCTGGCATTAGGAGTTCTTGAAATAGTTTTCAATAGAAATGTCATTATACTAAATGATTGTCATTTTTGCCCAACGTTCTTATTGAACGTAATTTCTGTAGGCCTTCTGGCCAAAAGTCATTATGAAATTTCAATAAAGGATGTTACTTTGAATATCATTATGAATGGAGTCACTGTAATGACTGGGCATTTATCTAATGGCATTTATATATTATCACAGCCTGTGAATGTAGTGTACAATCAAGTAAGCGCCCTAGAACAACTGATGTCACAGACATTTATCTTTGGCACCATCGGCTGGGTCATATCAATAAGAACAGATTAAACAGGTTAACTCAGGAGGGCATCCTTCGAGTTGATGATTGTGAATCATTAACTACCTGTGAATCATGTCTTCTTGGTAAAATGACCAAGTCATCTTTTACTGGAAAAGGTGAAAGAGCCAAAGAGCTATTGGTCTAGTACATACTGATGTATGTGGACCAATGAGCACTTGTGCCAAAGGTGGATATTACTACTTCATTACTTTTACAGACGACCTTTCTAGGTTCGGTTATGTCTATCTTATGCGACATAAATCTGAATCGTTTGAAATGTTCAAACTATATCATAAAGAAGTAGAAAAACAAACAGGAAAATGTATTAAGACCCTTCGATCAGATCGAGGAGGCGAATACCTTTCCAATGAATTTGTGACATATTTAAGGAGAATGGATTCTCTCCCAATGGACTCCTCCTGGAACACCGCAACATAACGGTGTGTCGGAAAGAAGGAATCGAACTCTGTTAGACATGGTTCGGTCCATGATGGGTTTTGCAAGCTTGCCAATATCATTTTGGGGATACGCATTAGAATCAGCTTGTCATATTCTTAATAAGGTTCCAAGTAAGTCTGTTTCTAAAACTCCACATGAGATGTGGTATGGACATAAACCGGTTATTACCTATCTGAGAGTCTGGGGGTGTCCGGCTTATGTGAAACGTGCAAAATCAGACAAACTTGAACCCAAATCTGACAAATATTTTTTCATCGGCTATCCGAAAGAAACCAAAGGATATTACTTCTACAATACTGAAGAACAAAAGTTGTTCATTAGTAATAGAGCAGTTTTTCTTGAAAAGGAGTTCCTTAGTGAAGGAACAAATAGCTCTAATGTTGAACTTGAGGAAGTTCATCAAGTAGAAGGAACAACACAAACCAGTGAACCCTTAGAATCTGAGTTGATTAGATCAAACTCAAAACCCATTTTAGATGCACCATTAAGGCGATCTGGTAGAGTACCACATCAACCGGACAGATACTTAGGTTTCTTGGTCCAGAATGATGATCCTGTTGAACTCGATGAGAACAACGAGGATCCGATCACCTATATGGATGCTATGCAAAGGACTGACTCTAATAAATGGCTTGATGCCATGAAATCCGAACTTGATTCCATGAAGGACAATAATGTATGGACATTAGTTGACCCACCCGAAGGGATAAAACCCATAGGGTGTAAGTGGGTTTTCAAGAGGAAAAGAGGCGCAGACGGAAAGGTTGAGACCTATAAAGCACGTCTGGTTGCCAAGGGGTATCGTCAACGTTATGGTATTGACTATGACGAAACGTTTTCTCCTGTGGCAATGCTGAAATCCATTCGGATTATGCTAGCTATAGCAGCACACTTCGATTATGAGATTTGGCAGATGGATGTTAAAACCGCTTTTCTAAATGGTGATTTAGAAGAACAGGTGTATATGATACAGCCTGAAGGTTTTATATCTGAAGACGAGTCTAAAGTGTGCAGGCTACAGAAGTCTATTTATGGACTTAAGCAAGCATCTAGGAGTTGGAACATACGATTTGATAAAGTGATCAAATCTTATGGCTTTATTAAGAATAAAGAAGAACCTTGCATTTATAAATGGGCTAACGATTCCGTTATTGTATTTCTTGTATTATATGTGGATGATATTCTCTTAATCGGGAATGATATCCCTGCATTACAAGGAATAAAGACATGGTTATCATCACAATTCTCCATGAAAGATCTGGGAGAAGCATCATACATCCTAGGGATGAAGATCTATAGAGATAGATCTAAGAGGATGCTTGGTTTATCCCAATCTACGTACATTGACACAGTGCTAAAGAGGTTTAGCATGGAGAATTCCAAGAAAGGCTATCTTCCGATAGGCCATGGAATTCATCTTTCTAAGAAGGATTGTCCGACAACTCCTAATGAAAGAGAACGTATGAGTCGAATTCCATATGCTTCGGCAGTAGGATCGATTATGTACACCATGACATGTACAAGACCAGATGTGGCATACTCACTAGGAGTAGTGAGTAGATACCAATCTGATCCAGGAGAAAAACACTGGCAAGTTGTTAAGACAATCCTTAAGTATTTGAGAAATACTAAGGACCAGTGGTTAGTCTATGGAGAGTCTGATTTGAAACTTGTTGGATATACTGATTCCAGTTTTCAATCAGATCATGATGATAGCAAAAGTGTATCGGGTTTCGTGTTTATCCTAAATGGTGGAGCTGTTTGCTGGAAAAGTTCCAAGCAACATACAGTGGCAGATTCGGTGTGCGAGGCAGAGTACATCGCTGCATCAGATGCTGCGAAAGAAGCTGTGTGGCTGCGAAAGTTTATCTCCGAGCTTGGAGTGACACCTTCCATAGATGGACCAGTCCTGTTGTACAGTGACAGCACTGGTGCCATAGCTCAAGCAAAGGAACCACGAGCACATCAGCGCACCAAGCACATACTGCGCCGGTTTCATCTTATTCGAGAGATTGTAGACCGAGGTGACATAAATCTTCAGAAGATTGATGGAAAGGAAAACCTAGGTGACCCATTTACTAAAGCACTCAGCATCAAGGAGTTTGACAACTATAAGTTGAAGATGGGTATTAGATACTGTAATGAGTGGCTTTAGGCTAAGTGGGAGTTTGTTGGGAATTGTATCCTAAAGCCAATCATTTGATGATTGTGCTAATGTAAATTGTATATAAATTGATATATTAATAAAAGTTATTTGGCAGTTTATTCATTACAAGAACATCTTCTTAATACTCCTGAAGTAATGAAGCCCTTAGGATCTTCCTTCACGATAAAGGAGGATTTATCTTTGAAGGTCCTTAAAAGAGTTCGCGACCAAATGATATACTATGACAGGGCCATAGTACTATCAATTATAGGACGTTGTATATCATATTTGTTGGTTGTCCTCTTAACCAAGGAGTGTAGAGACACTGGTATGACATACAGGTGAAAGTGTAGGAGTACATTTCACCGAACGTGACTCATTTCCGGATACTCTACTGTCAAGAGTTAATCCGAGAAGATATAGGTATAAGTATCCTTCAGACCTGAAGATCACAACCAGTGGCTTACAAGCAACTCATTGTACTTAGGTGCCGGACCACCTGGATTTCTAATCCAGCTACGAAAGGTTACTGGGTGCAGTCAAGTACTTGTGGTAGTCAGTTGTGGATCAAGATGGAATTTGACCTATCCCGTTAAAAGGAGAAATGCTTGTGTTTCAATTTAGCAAGACCTTGGCCAAGGCACTTCATGTGAAAGTCACATGATCACTAAAATTGAAATCACTTTATGGATTTGCTATTTAGAGTTGACAGGCTCTTAAGCCATCCTTAGCATTTGTGGTCAAGAGGATGAATTATACGGTAACTGTTTTCTTAGGGTTCTTGGAGTTTGCTCGGCAACTCTTCGACCTATCCGGACGTCGGGTTCCATTGCTAGATGGGCACATCGATTAGTATAGAAAGTTGTTTCTATGCTACCGGCTTAGGTTCGAACCTAGAGAGTCACACGCATAGAAGTTTCCTAGGATGATCTATTTGCTGATCAACGATTGAGAATCGTATATGATTTAATTAATCAATTTGATTGATTGAATTATCTCAATTGGGTTAAGTACAATTGAATAAGATTCAATTTGGTTTAAGTCTATTAGAAGGACTAGTCAATTTCAAATATTGATTTGAAATTAGACTTGATTTGAATTTAAATAGATTCAGGACTAGCCAAATTTGATTTGGGCTAGGACCATGATCTATGTGGGTTCAGTCCAATAAATTCAGATTAGCTTAAACCAAAAACTAAACCCAAACCTCTCGCATAAGTCTGAGAGATTAAATTCACATATAGAATTTAATGTCTTGCATTAATCTTCTCCAAACAATTCCGTCGGAATTCTAAAGTGTTAGAATTTATATGGAATAAATGTGCCTCTTTGTATTAAGACGACTCTTTGGTTTTTACCGAACGTCGAATTAACCAAGCGCTACGCGACGACTCTTTGGTTTTTTACCGAACGTCGGAATTAACCAAGCGGTTCGGCGTCTCTTTGCTTTTCGCAAGCGGCGGAATTCTAAATGTTAGAATTTAATGGGCTGGCTAAAAAGAGACTATAAATAGAGGACATCCCTCACCAGATTACACAGAAGAGAAAAATAACACACGATATGTCATGAATTGATTTTCTAAAGAATTAGAATAGAAAATCCTGGTGATTCTGGTGCTAACGGAAGTATGGAGGATCCTAGAAGAAGAATTAAAGTGGGGCTTCGCGTGGACGATACTAGAGGCCGGACGATTGAACGGCTGCAGAGCAAAAAGGATTTACCAATTGCCTTAAGGTAAGTGATTGATCCCTAGATCTTAAGGCATGCTTCAAGATAAGAAGTATGACTTCTTCCTTGAAGATCAAGATATGATCTTGATAGTTTTATTTATATGCATATTTTAGATCAAACGATCCTATATACAAGGCAAAGATATGATCTTGATGCATGTTAGATAGATTAGTATGTAATCTTTAAATTTTCGCATTGATAATTGTTATCAATTTTTTAAAACATGCATGCCTCGGAGATTGTTTCTCCCTTCAAAAATTTCTGCATTGATAATTGTTATCAATTTTTTAAAATATGCATGCCTCGGAAATTGTTTCTCCCTTCACTTCCCACCCCGGGAGAATTGGTGCGGGCACCAGGATCAAGCAGAAGATTCTTAACCCTATATGGATATCTGATTAGTTTATGATTCAAGTCTTGAGTTGGGAAATAAAGTTTAGTTTATTTTGAGTCTCGTCCAATTCATTTTATTCTAAATTGAGTCCTATCCAGTTCAGTTTATTTTAATGTGAGTTCTATAGTAAGTTCATCAGCTTACAAGAGGAGACATCAGTATTGGAGCAGAAGACAAGGCCATCATAGTCAGACATAGTAGCTGCTAAATTCAAGTTGGTGCCACACCTACTTCAAGCAGCCCACATGCCACCTAGCAAAGCAAGCAACCTTCCTGATCTGAATGATCATTTTTCTCATCTGGTCGATGCCGATTTCATGCCAAATCAAGCTGCCACCAATTGCATCTGACCGCTTTTCAAGATCACCTTCCTCATCTAGACATTGCAGATTTCATGCCAAATTAAGCTGCCGCTGATTGCATCTCAATCATATCTAGAAGATCACCTGCCTCATCTGGATGCCATAGAATGCCAAATCCAGCTATCGCTGATTGCATCTAGAAGATCACCTTCCTCATCTGGACACTACAGATTTCATGCTAAATTTGACTAGGGTGCCTTTTTTTATCTCTTTCCATATCTGTATTTTCTTGGACCCCAAGTCTCTTTCTCTATAAAAGAGACCCTCTTGTATGAATGATGTATCTTTTATTATTAATCAATCAATCCAAGTTTTGAGTTATTGTGATTTTTGTTAGTTGGTTCTCTGGTGCTCTTGTTTCCCTCCTCCTGCGTGTGCCAACATCCCAAGTCTCTAGGAGAAACCTTGGCCGCCCTCTCCTTTTCTCTACTCCTTCCTTGTCTCTTTGCCTCTATTCTAAATTTTTCTATGATTCTTTAACCCTTGTATGGTGATCTTGCAGATCCCTCAGTAGCCACGAATCCAGGATTCAAGGCAATCATCATCCAGGACAGCGGATACTTGGCCGCAGATCCGTGGGCTCAAGGCTTGGTCATCTAGGGCGCATCCGCCAGGCAGAGCAACCCTTTCAACACTTTGATCTTCCTCCTCTTGCCAGGTACATCCCTCTAATCTACTAGTAACTTTATTGTAGGAGAGCAAGCCCTACCGGGGCTTCTTAGCCTCGGCGGTCCTTCTTCTTTATTTTTTAGGAACTGTTTCGCGTGCGGATTTACTGTGAATTTTTCTGAATCCCTCTTAGGCTATTACTTTGGGAGAATAATCAACTGCAATTATTAATTAAAAAAAATTACTTGCATGTGAATCGGTCCTGCATTAGAAGGGCCCTATCGGATCACCGAAGCCCTCCATCGCGAAGCATACCGAATCGAAGGACTTAACAAAAAGCCACTCCACCGCACTTGAAATTTGGACAACCTCCGTCGATACTACCAGTGATATACACAACCAGCTGACTATAGGTTTGAGTATCTCATCCTTTCGGCTAATAAAGATAAATTAGAGTATCACATCCTTTTGGCTAATAAAGATATGCTTAAGTATCTCATTCTCTCAGCACTAAGATCGACTCCAGCGTCAGCACCAATGCCCGACGTCAGGTTGGCATAAAGACCGACTCCAACGTTGGCACCTAATCCTGACTTCAGGTCGGCACAAAGCCCGACTCCAGGTCAGCACCTAAGCCAGACTTCAGGTCGGCACCTAAGCCTGACTCCAGGTTGGCACCAAAGCCCGATCCCAAGTCAGCACCTAAGCTTGACACCAGGTCGGCACAAAGACCGACTCCAGCGTCGGCACCTAAGCCCAACTATAGGTTGGCATGAAGCCCAACTTTAGGTCAGCATCAAAGCATGATGCCAGGTCGGCACCTAAGCCCGACTCCAGGTCGACACCTAAGCCCGACACCAGGTCCGTACCAAAGCCCGATGCTAGGTCGGCACCTAAGCCCGACTCTAGGTCGACACCTAAGCCCGGCACCAGATTGGCACTAAAGCTCGACTCTAGGTCGGCACGAAACTCACCAACAAGAGCGTCCTCAAGAACAACCTCGGGCTCAAGCCCACTAGCAAAAGCGGCACCACTCACCGTCCAAATGGCCCTTTTCTTTAACTGGCTCTTTGTCTTTGGGAATCCAAAGGCACTATAGGTCTCCAATGCCTGCAACCATTCGCAAAAATGATCAAGAAATGAGATGATCATGTACAAAAGTCTAAGCCCGACTCTAGGTCGACACCTAAGACCGACACCAAGTCGGCACTAAGCCTGACTCCAAGTCAGCATAAGGGCCTACTGCAAGGTCTAAGTCGGCACTGAGCTCGACTCCAAAGTCGGCATCCAACACTTGATTTGGAACCCACTTCAATATTGGCCCCGTTGGAAGCAATGTGACCCCATTATGGATTCCTACGAGTACAAGATAAGAAACGTGCTATAAAGCTAAGTACTCAAAGACTCAAAGATTTAAAAGAAAGTTCATTTTCATTGCTTATCAAAAAGTTTACAAAAATGCCAACTCGAGTCAGACTTTGGTACAAAAGAAATAGACAAAAAGAAGAATACAAGGAGAAAAGGTATTCAGGCCCCGGCTGGTGCTGACCCATCGTCGGTCGATCTCTGCACCGCGGGCGATCCCTCCGGCTCCTCGTCGCCGTCGAGCTTGAGGTCATTGAGGCCCATGATGCCAAAGACCCTTGCCGCCTTCTCCTTGCACTCCCGGAAGCCTTGGAGGTATACTTCAACCGAGGTCTCCACTAGCTCATTTGCGAAGGCAGCAGAGCCCCAGTAGCGCTCTACTACCTCTGTCGCCACCCTCTTAGCTACTGCGGCCTTCTCTTTGGTGGCTCATGCCACGGCCTCCATCTCAGATGCCCTTTGAAAGGCCTTGCGGCTGTCTTCCATAGCATCGGCAGCCCAGACATCGGCTATGCTGGTGGCCTCTTTGGCGTTCTCCGCCCACTCCTCGGCTGCCCTCACCAGCAGGGTGACGGTGTGAAGCTGAAGCTGACATGCACTCAACTCCGCCGCCATCTCTCTCTGTTTCACTTTAGCAGCGCGGGCATGCTCGAGCTTGGCTGCCGCCTGGCACTTGGCTACCTGAGCTCCTCTGCCTGCTCGGCCCAGGCCATCTCCAATGCACTCTCAGCCCTCTCGGCCTAGGCTCGAGCATCGGCGGCCTGTTGTTGAGCGCAGTGGAGGATTGTATCGCCTTGAAGGGCGACGTCCTTCACGGTGGACATGGAGTTCACCGACTACACAAAGGAAACCTCTGTCAGCATGCAATGAAACAAGAAAATTTCATGAAGAAGAAGAAGAAGGAAATTCTGGAGGCATGAAAGGCCAGGTTCGAGACAAAACCTCCTTTTATGCCCATTTTTTAAATCATACCGCTTGATTTGACCTACCATGTGGACACCCACCACTGGAGGGGGCACCTCGGTAACCACCCGATGTGCGGAAAGTGTGATCTGTGGCCAATGATGAAACATTGATAACACCAGCTCAATGATGGCAACCATCTTTTCGTGGATTCTGAAGGATTTTCTCGGTTTCGAGGAGGATACCCCTAAATCAGATGGTGAGGAATGACAGAACGATGGCGTTGCGGTGCCCCATATCTCCAGCATTAAAGAGTCATCGCTTCTTGAGGACACGTGTCCCTCTCTGCAATTAATGGCGCATGGGAATAGGCCGCTGAACGATTTTACACCCGTTTCACTTAGCGAGAAATGTAATCATGCCAGCTCAGGGGCGAGGGGGCATCTAATGTGGCTGATCAAGCCACGTTAGAACTAACGGACAAAGTAACTGACGGAGATGAAAAATATATGGGCAGGGCCATTCAGCAAGGATCCCCAGAGTCTCCATCTAATCTGGATGGCACTAAGGCTGACTCCAGAGTCGGCCTCTTGCACCAACGCTAGAGTCAGCCTCCAGCACCGAT
Source organism: Calamus simplicifolius (assembly GCA_900491605.1). NCBI lineage: Eukaryota > Viridiplantae > Streptophyta > Magnoliopsida > Arecales > Arecaceae > Calamus > Calamus simplicifolius. Next base: position 959,488 of record UESW01004653.1, read on the forward strand.
GCCAGAGTCGGCCTCTGGCACCAATTCCAGAGTCGACCTCCGACACTGATGCCAAAGTTGGCCTCAACCTAGACTCGCGGCTCCCACGTGGCCTACCTACCATATGCGACCCCACGTGGCCCCCACGGCCGCTGCTAGTTACGACGCATGCCTGACATGACCAGGCCTATCTACTACCTATGAGCCGTGCTAGACAAAGAGATGGCAGGCTGTCTCTGACAAGCTCAGGGGCAGTAGCGACCTGTCCCTATTGACCTTGTCGCCTACCCTTCGTCAGACGATGATGTCTCGAAGTCAATAACCTTCCAAAAGAGAGTAGGAGAAACCCTGAACATGTATAATAACTTTCGCTCATAATGGGAAAAGAATCTGAACTCCAAGTTTTTGGCTAAGTCTTTTAGTTCATTACTCACTACTATTTTTTAAGTTACTTACTTGAGCGTCGAAGGGTCTCCATCGAAATAATCGATCCTTGAAGATTTTTTTGTAGAATTTCTGTCCAAGAAGAGATGTTGAAAGACTTCAAAATCCATCCTTCTCGATGCTCGGGCCGATAATCTTATCTAATGTTAAAAAAAAATGAGTTGGCAACAACACAGATGATTACAACAGCAGATGATTACAACACGCTATTTTGCAACATAGCAGCCTGCATTCCCTTTGGCATTTTGGCATCCGGTATAACACAGAAAAGCTCCCGTTCTCTTTTGAAGTAAATGGTCCCCAAGCTTTATCAGTGAAAGGACATCTCTCCATCGAATCATCACTTCCATCATCTCAGTAAGCATATCTAATTGGATGTGTTAAAGGTCATAACATATAATACAAAGTATTCACATTTTTAAATTTTCATTCACAAGTGCCACCAAATAAATCCTTAAATATAGCCTAAAGTTAGGTTTGGATGTGATATTTTAAAATTTTCAACTCATAACCCTTACAGAATAGAAGGTACTGTAAAAAAAAAAATTAGATCTTAACTTAAAAAAATAAAACAAATAAATATTTAATTTTACATTAATAATACACTGAATAAATTTTGAATACTTATACAAAATTAATTCTATGCTAATGAATATTTGGCTTCACATCAAAAATATATTGAATATATCTTGTATACTTCTATAAAATTTAAAAGGCTAAATAATACCTTCTAACTAGTTATGATAAGAATTATTATTGATAGTGACAACTTAGAAACTAAATATGTTCAAATTCTCTAGGTTAATTGCATGTTCTTCTGACCCTTATCAGCATGATTTTAAAAATCAAATTGGATTGGCCAGTCGAACCAGTTCAATCGTGAATCGATCATCATCTGATTCGATTTTTATTATTAAAGTTAACTTTTATAAAAATCGATTAAAACTAAAAAAACACATTGAATTGGTTAGTTTCTAAAAAATCAGTTCAACTTCAATTTTTAAACTTTTAGTTTTAATAAATAAAATTAGGATTAATTTTTGTAAATTTTTAATTTTTCATTTTGGTTTGCAAACCTTATTAATTTTATTGATTTAAATTATAAAATTTAAATAAAAAAATATTATGTTATATAAAATTTTCTTAAATAAATACATAAGTTTTAAAAATATTTTTATAATTTAATATTATATTTTATTAAATTAAAATTAATTATATATCATTCGATTTGATCAAATCAATTTATTCAACCAAATTAATTGATTCACGACTCAAATATCAAGCCGATTTATTAGTCTTCGAAACATTGATCATCAGTCTTTTGATGCACCATTATAGCTCGCAGAGAGGACCACGGCTTCCAAAATGGGTTGGGTATTGAGTTGGGAACCGAATCAGATGTCCACGTGACACGATCTAGTCCTGGTCAAATTTTAATCAATTACGGGAACATAATCGGATCATAAGTCCACTGGGACCTAATTGGATCATAAGTCCATTGGACCTAATAAATGACCTAATCTCGTTCCTGCAAGGATTAACGTTAAACTCCTTCTAAAGCAAACTATAAATGACCATAGCTGTTTATATTACATCAGTCGAGAAAAGAAATGTGCATGAAGCCGGTTGCCAAACTAGAGCGTAGTGGCATTAATCTACGGCAAAGAGTGGTTATCTTTTATATTTTTTATTGTATTTGCGAGTGATGCATGCAATTGAATGTGTGTGTATTGTATTTTTTCTTGGAGTTGTTTGGAGGTGACGTGCTTCAAACCCAATGAGATTTGGCTTTAGAATAATGGAATCAAGACCTTTTGAATGAGAAATTTAACCAGACTGAGTATTTGGATCAGGGTATTAATCATTTTTCATCATTAGGTGAGAAGCATAGCGATCATTTAGTATACATTCAAAAATTTAACCAGACTGAGTATTTGGATCAGGGTAATAACCATTTTTCATCATTAGGTGAGAAACATAGCGATTAAGTATAATATAGTTCTATACAATAATCGTTCTATTCAAAATCTGATACTCAAATTATAAATAATTATATATTTATTAAATTATTTTTTTCATATTATTTTAGATCTATCTTTATCTTTATCATTACCATAATCATTAAGTTATATATATATATAGAAGAATTAGAACTAGATAGCAAGCAAACAACGAATTATATCTAAATTTTATTTTTTTTACTTTTGCCATTCTCAAATTTGAAAAAGGTAAAACTTCAGAGACGGTCAAATGTCAATAAATTCTGCTTATATTTTTCTAAACAGTATAAACCTGGAGTTGGGATCCAAATAAAGCGTCATTCTGCCCAAAGTTTGTGAACCCCGCATTCCACTAAAATGCACTCCTCTGTCCAAATCGTGTAGGGTGGAATGGTTGAGCTTGCTTCATCACGAAATCCTTGTATTTTGGTTTTAATTAATTCTTGTTTTATTAATATCTCATAGACCATTTTGACTAATTCACATAAGACTGAACAAAGAATAGAAGCAAGATCCATCACATATAGGTTTAATTTGAGAGAAACTTGGCACGTGACAAAAGATGAAGTTAAGTTGGTATGGTTTAAAACCCCAGTTTTACGATTCTCTACATTGTCTTTCTTTTTTTTCTTTCTTTCCTACTTTTTTTTTAAAATTTATTTTTGAAAGGTCCAAATTTTTAAAAAAAATTATTTCCTTCCCCATGGGATTATACCATGGTCGAATTCTACCACTGTAGAATTTACTTCTCTAACAGGCAATAATAACGAATCAATTAAGAGTGATCAAAATTGAACATATAATCTTTCATTTTCCTCACATCACAAATGTGCAAAATATATTCGAGACAAAAATCTTTTCTGCCACAAAAAAGTGCTTAATTCGTTTCAGCAGAAAGCAAGCAAGAATGCCAGGGAGAGCATGGTAAACTAAAGCAAGCATTGGCTTATTTACAAAATGTCGTTGCTAAGAGTCTCTCCCAAGATAGTTTCCCAAGATACGGTTTATACCTGGTGAGGAAAGAGAAAACTAAAGCCAACATGATTAACAAAGCTTGGAATATTAATTAAATTCATACCCAAATCTAGGATGAAAAATAGTTTACAGCAGAGTCGGGACACATTTGCAAGGTGGTAACTTGGATAGTCATCCATTGCATGCATCAACACACAATGCAGTTCCAGGAATTGCAAAAGGACAATGCTCCTAAAAATTTCCTGATTTGCTTGGTTAGGGCACTGCTTCTCAACACAACTTACCACTGGATTGAATTGAGTAAATCACGAGATCAAAGTAAAGCAATGGTGCAAAACTTTCTAGACTTGATAATTTGTAATATTTATATATAACTTATTTATTTTAATTAATATAAGGTTTCTAATGGCCTGATGATCAAGTCATACAGCACTAGGACAAACAGGAGAAGAAATAGCACATTTAACAAAATTGGCTCAATTTTACAAGCTTGATAATGATTTAGTGAACTCAGCAGCTATCACCATGAAAGAAGTCCTAGATTATAGTGTTGCAAGTCCTGGTTCTGCAAGCATGCAGCTTACTTGAAAAGATCTGCATCTCTCTCAATAACCAGCAAAAAAAGCTTCTTTCCAACTTTGATAAGAACTCTCGACTCTCAAGCCATCTATGAGTTCTCTCACAGGTAAATCACCAATCATCCAAGGGCACTTGAAGTTCTTGACAAGCCATTGTAGGTTATCCTACAAAATTATTCTGGTTCATGCCTGTCTACGTTCGATATCTTGTTGCTAGGCACAACCAAGATTAGGAATAGCAGCAGAACAAAAGTAGATGAAACTACAATAATATATATTGGAATAAGTAGAGTTGCATATAATAATTCTGTGAAAACAAGGCCATGAAAGTTGAAAATTAGAATCATATTTAGCTGGGTGAAAGACTTGACATTAATTTATATCTGCATTTATCATCAAGTTGAAACCCGAAGCAGCATCCATCCGATCAAATGAGAAATCCCAAAACTAAACACCATCCTAAAACCATTCATTGACTTTGCAGCACTCCACACCTCTGATAAGTCACAATATGAAGGGCAATAGCACACGATTTGGGCAAATGTTGCAGCAAACAAGGGAACAAGGGGCAAGAGAAGCTATCCCTCAACCAAACCGCGATAAAATTTGCGGGTCAGATGACTCGTACTCACCAAAATGGTGGCGTGTGAGCATGAGGAGATAACCTAGCTATCAGTCCAGGTCAAGGAACTCCATTCTCTTTCTCATAGAACCTTTCAGATCTGTAGCATCTCTTTCCGCTTTCTGAGCCTGCAATGAAGCACAAAACATCATTACTCCAGAAAGGACCAAAAATTCATAACTGTTATGGAAAATGCTTAGGGCACTAACTACCAGTTGATGGATGCCATATTGATTTTCAATGTGAGATACAGAAGGAAACTAATAGCTGATCATGTGCATCCGAAATTAACGGGTTCTAATAGACCCCAGGGCACCTATAAAAGAAAAATTAAAAGAGAAAGCAAGAGACAGAGGTAAGTGGACTTGGCAGATAATCGCACTTCTCTAGAAGGAACTGGAAAACAAGCCAAAAGTTCATAAAGATGATGATTTTGCATCCAAGTTTTGGGTTATTCAGTTACTTATTGTACTTCAAAATTTAGACATCAATTGGGGCACAGAGAAAATTATTAAAAAATAAAGGGAACAAAGAGCCAAGTGCACTCTATGCTTGCAAACTCTCATGATCACGTGAATAGTGCCACAACAACAACCAGGACTTTATGATTCACTAAATACTGTGGGTACATGGACCCTGGATTTTCAGGAACTCTGGTCTGCTGGTAATTTTGAACAGTTGAGAACATGACAGAACAAGACATTATTCAGTACTCTGAAAAAATGGAGTGTCCTCATGCCAGATAGAAGAGATGGCAGCTAATAATGAGGGTGTTGCTAGACAATATCAGCATAGAATGCCCATACACTCCAAATGCCCATACACTCCAATGAAGCTTCTCCTATATTCCTATCTTTTCAGAAAATATGATATATATCACAAGCATAAATTCTGTTTAAGTTCAGCTGAATAATCAACTTAGTCTAGCGGTCAACACGTATCCCAACTCTTCTCCAGTTTTCCAAAGGTGTGAGTTCTGGAAACTCTAGGATATCTAGACACTTCGCATGTGTTAAGTGCCCAGATTATAGTGGTATAGTCGTATAGAGACTGGAGCAAGGCCAAAGTCATCCAGTTCACATGTACTACGAACAGCACCTAGAAGTAGGAAGACGAACACTAACCAAAACACATGTAAAGGCACCGCACATGTCAATTGAGAGACACTAGAAGAAGAAACAAAGATTATGTAACAAGCAATATATACCCTTCTTATCTCTGCAGCTGAAACACAAACCATATGAGGAGGAAGCTCCTCTCTCTCCAAGTCCTACAAGATAAGAAACCAAATTTGAGACAATACAAGTATTCCCAAAAAACACATAAATAGTTAATTAAGCAAGAGAAACAAATACCAGTTCTCCAATTAATACAACATTCTCTCCACGAATCACGTATAGACCTAAAGGAATATCGCAGTACAGTTCTCCCACAATTACCCGCTCACAAGCACCCTCAAGAACAGCATTTGCTGTGAAAAAAATGACAGTTCCAAAAATAAGCATCTTAGCAGGGAAAGACAAATACAACGCCATTTGTAAAACAAAGCCATGATAGATGAGTACCAAATTGATCAAAAGAGCGAAGAATACCCAAAAGCTTTCTTCCATCACGCAGTAATACAAGAAGCTTTTCTGTCAAATAAAGTAAATTACATGAGAAAATGGATAAGTTGCATGTGTCCAATCCAATCCAGTACAGTAATAACATACTGCTTAAAACAGATTACGACTTTGGTAAGATGTATATCACCAGCAGATGCATATGCAACACAAACACACATAGTTGGACCACACTTTACATTAAATCTTGAATTTAAAATCAATAATGGGTCATCCAAATTGAAGACCCATACCATTGAAGTTGATCTACACTAAAAAATTGTCTAGAAAGCAGGAAACCAAAATTCACCTGTTTCAGCAGTTCCTATCAAGTGGTATAAAAATGAATGGTATTCAATACACTAGCATAGTAAAATATATGATAAGGTATAAAAATTGCAATCCACTTCATTGATCAGATCTACACATATTAAAACATAGGTAGATTTAAATTCACTAGGTTTTGATTCTTAAATAATAGTAAAATACAGTATCATACCACTAGAATTGTTCATTTTTAACCGTTAATATCGCTCACATGCTCGCACAGCCATGCAGAAAAGGGCTCTATCTACCCATCCACCATCAACAATGGTATACACAATGTATGAGAAAGCAGATAGTGGGCAGATACCAACTCCGCATTGTTGCAAGCCAACATCCACATGAAAGCATCAAAAGTTGTGTGCATATTACACCATGTGGAACATACAATCTTTTCAACAATATTTCATTGTTGTGAGTCGTCAATTATATGCATTTGTTACAATAAACGTATTAACAATGCTCTGTATACGTAGTATAACTCTATTATGGAAAGGAAAACTTCTTATATTTAGTTTTTTTAATATTGATCTCCTTTACATGTATGTCTAAACTATACTGATCTAGTGCCATATTGGCAAGCATTGGGGGGGGGGGGGGGGGGGATGGGGATGGGGTTGCAATGACAATCAGATCTCATTTATAGCATGAATACCCTAAACACAATCTCTTCTATTTCACTTGCATAAATTTTGCTCCAAGCCAGTGGACCAGGCACAAGGGTAGAGGAAGCTGACGGGGAGGGGTAGCAAGGCTATTGAAATTCCATATTTAGCAAAATTTTCACAATGGAAGGGTAGTTTTGTCCAGACAAAAAATACCACTCATCCCCTATATTTATTCAACCAACCAAACATCATAACAAAATAAACCTCAAACTTATCCATCCCCAAACATACAAAACTCTTGTTCCATGGAACAGTCTATTCCGCAAACTGATTTGGATAATTTTTCTTTATTTCGCCAAAATCTATTCTGCAACATGCAACAATAGGGTAGCAGCCATCATAGCAGTTTTTTGGCAGATATATCAGGCACTTTATGCTCAACCCATATAGCACCATTATAACTCCAAGCATAGCAGGCTGAAACCACCATAGCAGCTACAATAGCAGTCATAATGACTGATTTTTAAAACATTTGGGTGCACATCATAGAAAGATGTTTTTGGTGATCTGAAAAGATAGATAGCATGGCATATGTAAAAGCTTGCTTACAATTAAATGACTATATGACCGCCAATAACTAATACATGGATACTAATGAGGAACACCTGCCACAAAAAAAAATAAAAAGCCAAATCTGTGACTCCCTCAGTGTGATTCTACGACTCCCTTAACCCAACCTATAGATAAAACATGAAACACAGACAATTAGTCAAAATAGATCTACAAAGTGTCGCCAAATAAAACTTTAAACACTTAAAACAACTAGTCCTTAGGTTCTCCTCTGAGATCATTCCTGTTCCAACTATGACTCTCTTGTCATACAAGGATGTTTGCTGATCTCTCCAGAAAGCTGGCTGTATTTACCTAAAAAAAACTACAGAAATGCCATCAGAAAGAGGCCTTGTCATCAATTTTACAAAGGGTTCTTGCCTTGTCATCGATTTTATAAAGGGCCCATAACATGTCTCTATTATATAACACAAATCATTCCTAAAACCAGAGGCTATAAGGTCTCTTTAGCAAAAGTTGATTGGATATGGAGTGAGATTGCCAAAAGATTTGGAAATACCATGATCCTGACTAAACTATATTCCCCATAGAACCATACTCCAGATCCTTTTCTTCAAACATTTTAACAAGCTAGTGTACATAATGACTGTAAAAATAAATACATAAAGGCATAGTTTCTCTTTTAAAAACAAAACTATCAACCTTATCCACAAATTCTCCATATCATCAACTTAAGCATGATATTTTCGCTTATCAGTGATACCCATATAAGTAACATATAATGGATTACAAGGCTACTAGAATTTTTCTGAGTTAGTAATGCAAGAGTTAAAGATGTGCAAATAGTTAGTAGTGCAATAGGAATGTTAAACAATAAAGTAGTAAAAATCTAGCAAACCCTAGTAATAAACACCAAAATATGGAAACAGTTAGTTGTACGAGAGAAACATATATTACAGGCCATTCTCTTGACACCAACAACTAAATTAAGAAATAAAGAAGCTTTTGTCAAAGCCCCAAACAAAGATAAAACTCAAGTCCAAGTCTTCCAGCTATATAAACAAACATTAAAACGACAGAAGCCAAGAGCACATCATAAGACTTTTCTGTCATAAATCAGATCTCCACAACATGCATACACATCCAAAAAAAGCATTGCACAATTGAGAGCAACAATATACAGAAAACTCGTTACCACCAATACACCTACTTAAGTAGATCAGTCCAACATAATCGCACAAACAAATTTTAAAACTGACAAACAGATTGAAGTTAGAACAATCCATTACGTAGTTTCAACAAATCACTTTATCAAAAATTGGTGGGGGGGGGGAGTCAAACGTTTCAAAGAAACAAGGGAAGAGAAATCTCAAAACATCTTACTTGACTAAAATCTACAGCAGCTCGGAGAATAGAAAGAAGGGGAAAGGAAAGATGCACTTAAGCTTACTGTCGAGATAAGTCGCAAGAGAAGTAGAGAGAAAGATATCTTCCGGTCCAGCCCACGACATCGAGCCCCAACCCTTTCGGCCTATCAAAAATCACCGACAAGTCCACCCAAACCGCGGCAAATCGCATTGGCAGCACGAATTCTCCACAGCCTCACCAGCGCACCACCAAATCAAAACCCTCCCACTCTCTCTCAACCAACAGAACCCTAAAAAGCCAAACTTTTCCTTCAAACCCTAGCTTCCCACCGAAGTGCTCCAAGATCGAAGCCCTAATTCCCCGAAAATCGAAACCCTAAACCGAAAAAGAAAAACAAATTCCCCAACGGAACAGAAAAAACCGGATCGATTAGAAGGAATGAAAGAAGAAAAATCAAGAAAGATGATGGAAATTTCTCAACTCTCGAAAAAGAAAGGCCCTTTCCCTCGGCCTCCCATCAAAAAAATAGAGGGGAGGCGAGAAGCGGAATCAGGGTAGGGAAAGAAAGAACCAACCCTTTGACCGAAGAACACAGAGGAGCCGCTACTGGATCGGATACGATCGAGTGCGGATTTAGGTGTGATAGAATTCGTGTGGTATTTCAACACGTACACTATTTCAGATTTAGATACGTTCGCACGTGCCATGATAATTATCCGCACGTCAAGCGTCTATAATTAGTGGTATCAAATTCAATGAGAGGTTATACCTACCGGTAAGTTCCAATGGGCGTCCATCAAGAGCCGTGTTAGTTGAGCGATGGGCGACGTCTAATTAAGAATGGCTATCGAGCGGTTGGAGATGGTATGCATTTTAATCTCAATTTCTTTTATAAAAAATAAAATTAGCGATAAGGACTAAACTTATTGTCCAATGGAACATATGATGCAAACAAAATGAAATATGCTAAGTCAAAATTGTATTATATAATGCAAGGCTCATCATTTTTCTATGCAAATATGAGTCAACTTAAATTGGCCTAACCGTGAGACAACACCGCTAACTTATGAGAGTGGGATCGACATCAAAGTAAACATATGGCCACTCTAATCTAACTAATCATTATTTTAACATCACCCTAAATCATACACTTTTAACTCTTATGGTCATAAATTTATTGATTGACAAAATCTAAAATCTTTGATTTAAAAAATATTTATTATTACTTATTTATTTATTTGACTTTATTTGAAACTTATAAGTATTCAACATATATTGCATAATATATTAATTTATGCTAATTTATTGTAATGGTATTATGTATTGTTTATATTTAATTAAAATTAGTGTAGAAGGTGTAGGTTGATAAAGTTGATGAATTATTTGGTAACAGTAAGAAAAGGTATTGTTGTCACCAACTTACCTCCTTTAAGGTAAGATTCGGAATGGTGAGGATGGGCCTACAAGACTTCTCAAGCCTCCACCTCGGACTAGGACCTGCAAAAAAAGTCTTCGACGGTTGTTTCGACGGAGACCCTTCGATGCTCAAGTGAGTAGTCTGAAAAATAGTTATGTATCTCCCTCTTTTTAGGAGTTAGCTTAGAACTTGAAGAAGTTGAAGTTCCAAAAGTTTTTTAGCCCCTTCTCTCATTATGAGCGAAGATTCTTATATCTCATCAGGAGTCCCTTTTACTCCTTTTTGGACAGTTGTTGATTCCGAGACACCTTGTTCTCACATAGAACAAGCGGTAAGGCCAGTAGCGACAGATGGTATCCGTCTCATGGACAGTCAGAACTGGCAGGCCACCTCTTTGTCTGATATGGGCAGCTATCACCAGTTGATGGGCCACGTCTTGTCCGGCGCGGCACTGCAGACGATTGGTAGGCCAGGTTTTGTCGGAAGTGCGCCGCAGCCGATAGGTGGAACACATGGGGCTGCAGGTGGGCCATGCGGGGACCGCAGATGGTAGGTGAGCCACGTAGAATTATAGGTGGGCTATGTGGGGCCACATGGGGATGTAAGTGGCAGGTGGGCCATGTGGGGGCATAGGTGGTAAGTGGGCCATGTGTTGTTGAGGTCGACTCTGGAGTCGATGCTAAGGCCGATGCTGAAGTCGGTGCTGGGGCTGATCTCTAGGTAGGTATTGAGGCCGACTCTGGAGTCGGTGCTGAGGTCGATGCTGGAGTCGGTATTGGGGCCAACGCTGGAGTCGGTGCTAAGGCCGAGCTAGGGATAACACGTCGGGCCGCAATGAAGAGTTTTAATTGTCTAATTTTACCTCCGTCAGTCAACCTCGTCCATTAACTATAACATGCCTTGATCAGCCAAATCAGGTGCCCCTCCGCTCCTGAGCTTGTGCGGTCACATTTCCGTCGAGTGAAAGAAGCGTAGACTTCTGACGCCCTCAATCCTCGCCCATGATTGATTGTAGGCCAATGCCTCAGAGGGGAGGTCAAATCCCTCCCATTTAAGGGAGTATGGGATACTGTACCGCTGTCGTGCCAAAGATTATTTCTTCAAAATCGAAGAGATTTTTCTCAGAATTGAGGCCGCTTCCATCGGATAAAGTGAAAGCCATCATTGCGGTGATGTCATCAACGTCTCATCATTGGGCGCAGATCATGACTTTTTGCGCCTGGCCGAGGCATTTTGCTCGGGCAAATAAGATCGTGCGACGGTTGGGATAGCGCCTTAAAAAGGGGGTCATCCTGTCACCGAGCTTCTTGTGCATCCAAAGCTTTCTCTTCTGAAACTTGAGTCCTCGGGGCCCTCCTCCTTCGAAACCCTGTGTTCGTTGTTTCCTTCCTTGCTCCAGGTTAGTTCTTTCTGACCTCTCTTTGTTTTCTTCCTCATGGGTCTCGATAAGAAAGGCAAGAAACACGTAGTAGCCTCTCCATCCTCGTCCTCCTCCGAGGACAGGGTTCCATTGGCAAAGCTGAGGGCTGCAGGCAGGATCTCGATCTGGGACCGTTAGGCAGCCATGGCTCCACCCGTAGCTCTGCCACCTAAGGCTAGTAGGGCATCTTCTCTGGTCGTTACTCCCCTTTCAGTGGGTCTGAAAAGGATCACTTCCACCATTATTCCCGCGGATGTAGAGTCCCTTAGGGCCACTTATAGGATCCCTAGGGAGGTTCAATTGTTCGCCCCTGGACCCAACGATAGGGTGATCTTTGGTCCTTCTAGAGGGATTGCCATGTACAAGGAGTGCCTTAAGGCAGGCTTTCGGCTTTCCCTCCACCCCTTCATCGTTAGTCTCCTTCATAGGTACGCATTGACACCGGCGTAGTTGGTTTCGAATTTCGTTCGAACCATCTGTGCCTTCATGGTGTTGTGTAGTTACCTTGGCATAGTGGGCCAAGTGCCTTTGTTCCGCAGTCTATACACCCTTCGCCGCCGGTCCAACGTCGGGTGGTGGCTATTCACACTTAACCTTTCCTCCTCCATTAAAGGATGAAAAACCCAATTCTTTTTTGGACATATTGAGGGGGTGAGATACAGTTGGGGGGATCCGAACTTAGCGCTAAATAAGAACTCGGCAGTGATTCCGAGGGACCGGGAGGTCTATGAGCAGTTGCTATCCTCTCGGGTACCCCTTTTTCGAGAGCTCCTATCAGAGGAGAATCTTCGGTATGCCGGTCTGGGCTTGGGTGATGGTGAGTGAATGAATCCTTCTTCTTTCCTCTTTCTTTTTTCTTTTTCTTTTTTGACTAACTCATGGCACGTGTAGATATGAGGATATATGTGGACGCAGTAAAGAGGGTGATCAAGAAGAGGAGGTAGACCGTCAAGGGCGATGCTGAGAGGCCGAAGAAGAAGTCTCGTCCCTGGTCACCGGTCCCTCCTCCACGCGAGCACCAGACGACCCTGGAGGAGCTTGCCCCACTAATCGATCTCACCGCCCTATCGGACCAGGAGGAACCAACGGGCAAAGTGGCCTCGGAGATGGGAGCAGCTCTCGTAGAGACGAGGCCGACTCCATTGGAGACGGGGCTGGCTCCGGGAGGAGATCCGCCTAGGAGCAGGCTGGTGAGGGAGCCTTGGCCATGATAGAGCTGGCGGCGAAGGAGCATGTCACCCGAGGAGCCAGCCGTGAGGAGGCAGGCACCGCCTGCATCCAATCCTACACCCGTGATCGCGGGGGCAGCCAGATCCATAGAAATAGGCGAGTTGGCGGCCATCCCATCACAACCGTCCCTGATGAACCATTACAGTGTGGCGGAGCGGCTACTGGCCAAAACATGCCTGCCAGAGTTTCAAGAGGAGCTCCACTGCCAACGGTCAGCTGATGTCTTCGAGGATGCATTTGCAGCTTTGCTTCGGGCAGGTATCCCTTCGTCCCCTCATGATGTTTCCTCGCCATATTGTACAATGATAGGGGTTATTTTCATGCAGTCGGTGAACTCCATGTTTGCCACTCGAGATGTTGCCCTTTGTGCCGATACAGTCCTCTCCTATGCCCAGCGGGATGCCTCTGCCGCCCAAGCCCGAGCCAAGAAGGCTGAGAGTGCACTAGAGTCGGCTCGTGTTGAGCGGGCAGAAGAACTCGAGGAGGTAAAGCGTCAAGCGACAACGGAGCTCGAGCATGCCTGAATCGTCGAAGCGAAGCTGGGGGATGTCATGGCTAGGCTGGAGGTGTGTGACCTTCAGCTCCACACTATCACCCTGCAAGTGAGGGCAGCCGATGAGCGGGCCAACGACTCCGAGTCGATTGCCCGAATGGCCGATGCCAAGGAGAATATGCCTGCTGCGATGGCGAAGACGATGGAGCTGGAGGTGGCAGTGCGAGCTACCAAGGAGAGGGCCACAGCGGCCGAGAGGAAGGCTGTAGAGGCGGTGGAGCACTACTAGGGCTCTGCCATTTTGAGGATGAACTGGTGGAGGCCTCCGTCAGGGTCTACTTGCAAGGCTTCAAAGATTGCAAGGAAAAAGTGGCCAGGGCCTTCGGCGTCACGGGCCTTGATGACCTTGAGCCTTATGATGACTAGGAATCGAAGGAGGCATCGGCGATGGAGAGACCAGTCGACGATGGATCAGCACCGGCCGATGACACCCGCCGAGCCCTGAAGGCCTTACCTTCTTTTTTGGCTTTTTCTTTGTAACAAAGTTTGATTTAAGTCAGCATTTTGTAAACTTTTTGACAGTTAATGAAAAGTAAATTTTCTTTTCAAATTTTGGGTACTTAGCTTTCTGTAGCGCGTTCTATTGCCTTGCACTTGTGCGAATCCGTGATGGGGCCTTGCCCTCGACTAGAATGGAGTACTTGTCAACCTGTGTTTAGTGAATTTGGAGTAAGGACTTACTCAATCGGTGGTCTTAAGTCCCTTTCATCGGCTGAGGGGACGCCGCCTAACAGCCGTTGGCCATTGGCTCTGGGCCAGTACTGAGACCGATGCTGGAGTCGGTCTTGAGGCTGACTCTGGATTGGTGTTGTGAGCCATTTGAAACCCCTAAGGATGATTCGGGAGTCAATGAGATCAGAACCGAAAGCCTTTTGAAACCCCTAAGGGTGACTCGAAAGTCATTGAGACCAGGCCTGAGAGCCTTTTGAACCCTGAAGGGTGACTCGAGAATCATTAAGATCAAGCCCGAAAGCCTTTTGAACCCCGGAGGATGACTCGGGAGTCATTGAGACTAAACCCGAGAGCCTTTTGAAATCTATCTTGCAGAGCTGACCGGATGAGAGGAAGGAATACTTGGACTTATCTTTATTTTCATTGGTTGAATGCATACAACATTGATAGTACTAGCAGAGGTTGTCCGCATATTAGGTGCAGAGGATTGACCTTCCATCTAGTCCTTCAATCTGGTATGCTCCATGATGAAGTGCTTCGGTGACCCGATAGGGCCCATCCCAGTTTGGGGACAGTTTGTCCCCCTCCATAAGCTTTAAGACTTTAGCTCGTCTAAGGACCAAGTCCTCGGAAAGAAATGCCTTGGAATGGACACACGCATTGTAATGCTTTGTAGCTCTTTGGCGGTAGACAGCCATCTTGAGTCGCACTCGGTCGCATGCCTCCTCGATGAAGTCGAGGTTGGCTCGTAGTTGATTACGGTTATCCTCCTTGTCGTACGACTCCACCCAGGGGCTGGGGATGCCAATCTCCATGGGGATGACCATCTCTGATCCAAACACGAGGCTAAAGGGAGTCTCTCTAGTGGGAGTCCTTGGCATCGTGTGATACGCCCACAACACGTTATAAGCTCCTCCACCCATCTTTTTTTAAACTCATTCAATCGTATTTTGAGCCCATGAAGAATGGTCTGGTTTGTAACCTCGGCTGCCCCATTTATCTGTGGGTGGCCAACGAAAGTAAACCATTGGTAGAAACACAACCCAATGCAGAATTATTTGAAAGGGGCATTGTCGAACTATTGGCCATTGTCGGTGATGAGGGTGTGAGGTAGCCCAAACCGGTAGATGATGGACTTCTAGAAGAAAGATCTCATCTTACTCTCGGTGATCTTTGCCAATGCTTCGGCTTCAACCTAATTAGTGAAGTGGTCGATGGCGACGAGCAGAAACTTTCGCTGATCGAAGGCCAAGGAGAATAGCCCCAGGATATCTATTTTCCATTGGACGAAGGGCCATGGAGCTAAGAGAGGACTCAGCTAGAAGGCTGGCTGCCGCTGGATGTGAGCATGTCTCTAGAAGCTATTGCACTTCCGGATTAGCTCGGCAGCATCCTCTCGCATGGTGAGCCAGTAGTACCCCTAATGCAGGGATTTGTACACCAGCTCTCTACCCCCAAGTGGTTCCCGCAGATGCCTTCATGAATCTCGCAAAGGATGCAGTTGGAATTTACAGAACTGACACACTTGAGGAGAGGATAGGAAAAGGAATAGTCGTCCATCCAGCAACAGAAACTTGGAGGCTTTTCACTTGAGTAGTCTGGCCTCCATATGATCAGCATGAAGGGTGTCGTCGGTGAAGTAGCAGACGTAGGCATCCATCCACGTGGGTTCCTAGGCAACCGATAGAGTTTCTTCTACTGCATTGATGCTCGGGACCTCCAGATGCTCCACATAGGTTTTCCATAGGGCCACATCTATCGAGGTGGCTAACCAGGACAAAGCATTGGCCCTAGCATTTTCGCTTCTAGGGATGTAACTGATGCTAAAGTGAGAAAAGAATGAGGTCTGTGATTGGACCTTACTCAAGTATCAGGACATGGTGGGGTCCTGAGCTTCATGTTCTTCGATAATTTATCTGGAGATGAGCTGGAAGTCGGTAAAGGCTCTGAGGCACTTGACTTTGAGCTCCCTTGCGAGTTTCATTCCCACCAGTAAGGCCTTGTACTCAGCTTGGTTGTTAGTGGCTCTGAAGAGAAATGGAGGACGTACTCCACCACCATCCCTTCTAGGCTCGCAAAGATGAGGCTTCTTCGCTTCCTTAGGAGTTTGATGCACCATCCACATGGAGGATCCAGTCCTCTCCTGCCTATTCGGGCACAGCATTTGAGGGCACTATGTGGATCTCTCCTGACTGCTCTCTGGTCCAAGTGCACTCGATCAGAAAGTTCGCCAAGACTTGGGACTTCATGGCCGATCTCGGTTTGAATGACGATCAAACTCCTCCAGCTTAACCACCCACTTAGCTAGCCAATTGAAGGTGTCAGGATGGGATAAGATTGCCTTGAGGTTGGTCATGAGCACCACGATTGAATAGGCTTGGAAGTAAGGCTTGAGACGTTGAGCAGATACTATTAGTGCGAAAATAATTCTCTTCGCTTTGGAATACATGATCTTCGCATCATAAAGCACTTTGCTAGTATAGTAGATTGGCCTTTGTGCTCCGTTAGAATCCATGTGGACGATGACGAAGCTGACTACCTCTAGGGAGGCAGTGAGATAGAAGAAGAGATATTCTCCTTCCATTGGCTTCGACAGCAGTGGCGGGATAGACAGAAACTCTTTAGCCCCTTGAAAGCTTTCTGACACTCCTTTGTTCACTCAAAGCCGTTTATCTTCCGCACTGCCTTGAAGAAGGATAGGCACCGCTCAGCAGACTTCGACAGAAACCAGCTCAGGGTAGCCACCCTTCCGGTGAGCTGCTGCATCTCCTTCTTGTTGGCTGATGGTCTTATGTTGAGGATGGTCCGGATCTTCTCTAGGTTTACCTCGATCCCTCGCTGAGTTACCAAGAACTATAGGATCTTACTCGTCGTGACCCCGAATGCACATTTGCGGGGGTTCAGTCTCATATGGTAGTGGCAGAGGTTGTCAAAGGTCTCACTTAAGTCAGCAACATGGTTGGCGGTGTGGATGCTTTTGGTCAATATGTTATCCATATACCTCCATGTGACGCTCAATTTGGTTTTCAAAAACCTTGTTCATTAGCCTCTGGTACATGGCCCTTGCATTTTTTATTCCAAAGGGAATTACCTTGTAGCAGTAGATGCCCTTCTCAATCAAGAAGTAGCCTCCTCATCCTTTGGGTTTATCTTTATCTGGTTGTACCCCAAGAAGGCATCCATGAAATTGAGAAGCTCGTAGCCAGACGTGGTGTCCACCAACTGGTCCATTTTGGACAGTGAAAAGCTATCTTTGGGCATGCCTTGTTGAGGTCGGTGAAGTCAATGCAAATTCTTCAGCTTTCATTGGCCTTATGGATCATCATCACGTTGGCCAACCAGTCCAGATAGTGTGCTTCTCGGATGTAGCCAGCGACGATCAGCTTGTGGACCTCCTCGTCGATGGCCCTATGTCGCTCAAGGATGAAACTCCTCTTCTTCTGCTGGATAGGCCGACACTTTGGATCGATGTTGAGCTTATGGATGATCATCTCCGATGGCATGCCTGGCATATCTAACATCGACCAGGCAAAGACGTCCGAATTGGCCCGCAAGAAGGTGAGAAGCTGGTCCCTTGCTTCCGCAGGAAGGAGTGCACCGATTTGAACCATCTTCGCAGATCCTCCTCTAGAAGGAAGGTTAACAGGTGTTCGGCCAGCTCTCCCCTCCTCTCGGATTCTTTGGGGTCGAACAGCTTTGGAATCGGTGGAGTGGATGCCTCTTAAGGATTGGAAGTCGTATGGTAATAGAGCGGCACTGGGTTTCGCTCTCCACACATCTCCCAGACTCCTCTATTGGTGGGGAATCTGACGAGGAGGCGCTTGGTGAAAATGATGGCATCCAAGAGATTTAGACCGAGTTGTCCGAGAATGGCATTGTAGTCCAGGGGCACTCGAACAACCAGAAATCTTATTAGAACTGTGGTCTGACACTGTGGCATCCCTGCCATGACTGGAAGGGTGATCTCTCTTTTTACCCTTATTGAATCTACTGTAAAACCAACCAGGGGCGTAGTCATGGGTCGAAGGGAGCTGGGAGAAAGATTCATCGGAACAAAACATCGTAAATTAGAATATCGGCCAAACTTCCACTATCGATGAGAATCCTCTTTACAGGGTGTTCAGCGATTTTCATAAACATGACAATGCTATCGTCATTAGGATTATTCACCCCCACTAGGTCCCCTTTAGAAAAAGGGATTACAGTCTTTATTCCCTCGTCTTCCCACGGCCTTTTAAAAGGACCACCCGCCCCTCAAAAAATCATGGCTATGATCTTCTCGGTCGGGGCATTGTCGATGTTGACCGGGGTGGCTGAAGATGCCACCTAGCTGGAGCAGTCAGGTTCTCCTTCTGGATGAACTTTTTGAGGTAGCCTCACTGGATGAGCTCATCGATCGCCCTTTTCAGATGACGACAGTCCTCCATGTTGTGGTTGTGGTTCCGGTGGAAGCGGCAGTAGAGGTTTTTATTGCGGAAGGCTCCTAGCTTCAGAGGAGGGGATGCTGAAGGTACGGCTCGCCCTCGATCTTCATTAAGATGTGGGATCTCAGGGCAAGCAGAGGGATGAGTGCTCCTCCTTGGGGGTAAAGCTCCAGGGTCGATTCTTTGGTCATCGTGGAGGCTCAGCTTCTTGGGTGAGGTCCGCTTGGCTTCGCACGGGCCTGCCTTTTACTGAACCCTCCATCGGCCTCCCTCTGGGTAGAATTAGCCTTGTCGATGCAGATGTACTTCTGTGCGTGACTCAGAAGTTTGGCATATAAACTAGAGGGTTTCTTATCAAGGGAGTAGGTGAAGTGAGAGGGGCGAAGCTCTCGCTTCAGGGCCAGGGTGGCCATGAAGTCGTCGAGGAGGTAGACCTCGAGGGTGGCGCCTTGAAACGAGTCACAAAGTCCTTGAGTGACTCACCATCCTTCTGCCAGATAGAGAATAGACTATCGGCCACCCAAGGAATCCTTCGTAGGCGTCAAAGTGCGCCAGGAAGGCCCTCTCTAACTATCGAAAGGAGTTGATGCTGCACGGTGGTAAGTGAGAGTAATAGGCGCGTGCGGCCTTCCGAAGGATGGCTGAGAAGGCGATGTAGAGGAGGCGTCGCTCGCCCCCTAAACTTGTATGAGTACCCTGTAGCTTTCTAGATGGTCCAGCGAATCGATAGTGCCATCGTAGGGATCCAGCTGGGGGAAATGAAACTGGATCGAGATCGGTTCCTCCCTAATACGGCGAGTCAATAGGGGGTGGCTGACATAGTCCACCTTCGATTGATTGGTGATCCTTCCCGTGCCGCTGTTTAGGGAGGTTGTTAGAACGGCAAGCGGGGATCGTGGCCTCTTGGGAGCCTCCCGGCGATGAGACCTTAGCGAAGCACGGTGGTAGGGCTCCCGCAAGGGGAGTCTACCGCGGGTGGATTGCTGGCTGGTCTGGGGGCCTGGTGGATGGTGGAGAAGGCTGAGGTTTTGTTGTATGGCTACAGAATGTTACTCTTGCAGCTCTTGGACCACAACCATCAGGTCCTAGACTTGCTGGGCAAGGGCGGCGAATTGGTCGAGTTGAGCAACCAGTGCGGTGGTGGAGGCGGAGCAGGGAGATTAACCTTCGGCTGCTCAGCCTCGGAGGATGCCCCCTAGTATGGCTGGTGGAGGCCTCCTGAGCGTGTAACCACCATTTTCTTCTTGAAGGGGAATGGAGATCTGCTACTAGCCATCTAGGTGTTTTCACTTCTCAGCCCCCTTCCTAGCGCGCCAATTTGTTGTCGCCAACGCAAGTTTTCGGAGGGCCCATTGTCCTGGGGATCCTCCAACGCTCAAGTGAGTGGTCTGGAAACAGTAATGTATCTCCCTCTTTTTGGGAGTTAACTTAGAACTTGAAGAAGTTGAAGTTTCAGAAGTTTTTTAGCCCCTTCTCTCGTCATGAGCGAAGGTTTTTATACTTGGTCGGGAGTCCCTCTACCCATTTTTGGATAGTTGTTGATTCCGAGATGCCATGTCTGATATAGAACAAGTGGTAAGGCCACAACCATAGGTGGTGTCCGCCTCATGGCCTATCAGAACTGGCAGGCCACTCTTTGTCTGATATAGATGGCTACAGTAGTTGATGGACTATGTCTTATCTGGCATGGCGCTATAGGCGGTTGGTAGGCCAGGTCTTGTTGGGCATGCGCCACAGTTGGTAGGTGGGACACGTGGGGCTGCAAGTGGGCTACACGGGGCTGAAGATAGTAGGTGGGCCATGTGGGATTGCAAGCGCGCCACAGGACCGCTGTGGCAGGTGGGCCATGTGGAGCCGCAGATGGTAGGTAGGCTATGTGGTGTTGAGGCCTACTCTGGAGTCGGTGCTGAGGCCAACGTTTGGAGTCGGTATTGGGGCCGCCTTTGGGTCGGTTTTGAGGCTAACTTTGGAATCGGTGCTAAGGCCGATGCTGGAATCGGTATTGGGGCCAACTTTGGCTCGGTTGGGGCCAACTTTGGTCGGTATTGAGGCCGACTTTGGAGTCGGTGCTGAGGCCGATCCTAGAGTCGGTGTAGAGGCTGAGGCTGGGGGTGACACGTCGGGCCGCAATAAAGAGTTTTAGTTGTATGATTTTGCCTTCGTCGTTAGCCTCGTCCGTTAATATAACATGGCTTGATTAGCCACATCAGGTATAGTTACAAATTCTATGTTTACTAAAATTTGAAGAACTAAATGTATTTAAGAGAAGTTATCCTTATCATTGCAGCATTTTTTTATTATCTCCCTA
>UESW01004653.1:999891-1023214 GCA_900491605.1 Calamus simplicifolius
TTTTTTGATTTAGTTGTTCTGTTTGCTTTTGTAATTCAGGCTTCCGGACAAAGGCTTCCTATTCAATATCTAGAACATCACTTGAAGATATTGACTCCATAGCCCCTGAGAAGGCTTTTAAAAGTGATTCTTATATTATAAATGGATCAAAGGCCGCTGCTTGTTTGTGGCCACCTTCCAGAGGGAGTTATGTACTTGATGCTTATGAAGATGAGTATGGAGGAATCATATCATCAAATCATAGAGATTGCCTTGGAATGCAAACGTCTTTGCTTCCGCCCTGCAAGCGTCTTTTCCCGGTGGAAAGTGGAGGTATTATTTGAAAGAGCACTATATCAGCAATCCATACATTAGCATCTGCACAATCTATTTCTATTCACTTTATTTTTGGTTTTGATGATATGAAGCCATGGTCTCCAACTGCAACTGCATTTTTATATCTGCAATTAATAGTGGTTTGTGGTTGAGCATAAAGATGAAAATTAATGCCATAAAAGGAAGGCAAAGCTTTGCTCTTTTAATAAGTAGCTTGCTTGCATCATAGTTACTTGGCAATGACAGAGCATGCATTTGTATTCATTCATTGCTGAAGAAGAAGAAGAAATGTTCTAAGAATCTCTACAACTTATATTCTATGATTAGCATTCGGGATTGTATTCATGGTTTGTGTTGATTAAATTAATTTTTTCCTCCTCCATATAAATCTCAAGTCCTTCAACATTCTCTGAAATGATTATTTAGTCTTCATTTCAAATGCCATATATCATCATCCCCGTTTGATAATGTTAGGCTCCGAGGCCGTTATTGTTATATGGGTACAGTCCGTTATCCTTCCACCGTGAGAGCAGAAGGTATTCTTCGCTGTTGTGAAACCCAGCCTCACGCGCTCCCCGTTTTACCTTACCGCAAGGTCTGCACCCAGGCCGAAAGAGCTAACCTACGCTGCTGCGCTCGACGATCAAGGAGCCACGTCTGGCTTTTTAAAGCATAACAATATTTTCTAAAAGGTCGATGTGGGACTAAAGTAAAAAGACTAGCACAACTGACGAAGCTTCGAAGAGCGTGAACGATCTAGCACTAGGACCAGCAGCAAATCCAGCACGCAGGTCTGGGCAAAGATCAGCAAAGAAGGCTTGACGTTTTGAGACAAAGCTGAGAAAGCCAGTTAATATTACCCAGCTATCCAGTTTATAGACCAAGAGGATTAAAATAATAATAATATTATTGAGCACCACATTATTTTTATTTATTTATTTATTTTTAACAAACATGCATTATCTAATTTAAATGATATGAAATTTTGTTAAATGATGTGAACTTTTGTTAAACTTATCAATTTCATTAATAGATGACGTAATTAATGGATACCACAACTAAGTTGTTTTACATGCCAAATTATGAGTGTTTCTTCTTACATGGGATTAGGGATGTTAATTTTTTTATTTGACTGTTTATCCGATTGATACTGTGTCTAATGAATCAAAGAATTTTCAGCCTAAATGGCTTAATGGCTACAAAAATTTTTTTCATTTAATAGTTAAATGGACAAACGACTAGGGATGGTATCATCCGCCCTATCCCTATTTATCCATCTTCATTCCCGTTAGTTTTAATATAATATTAAATTATATATATATAATATATTAAATATTAATAATTTAAAATAAATAAAACATATATACTAAAAAAACCCTAGTAAATACGTTTAAATCTTTCTGTCTTTTTCTTCTTTCATGCAATCATCCTAAACATTAAAGCTACAACCCTAGCGAACCGATCTCTCTTTTATTAGTATTTTTAAACTTTCAGTAAATTATAAGTTTAATAAAATAATTTTATTTTTTTATATAAACGATCAAATGGGTATCCACTAGATATCCATTTATTCGATCGGGGATCCTCGTTCTCGTTTCATTAACTATAACGGCTTAACGAAGTGAAAACTAAAAGGTTTTTTTTTCAATGAGAACAAAAGCCGTTAGAGGCTGCCCTGCACTGTTATGGACCATTGCCATCCCTAGTCTCTTGTGTACCTCACATGAATTTAATCACAAATTTTGCATTCAATCGCAACCTATTTTTCTCTTTCTTTAAAGGTCTAATTTAGAGGTTCACAACAATTTTTTCAACAAATTATAGTTCTGGTCAAGGATTAGATTGCCAATTACTGTTGGGTTGGAAACTATAAGAAACTCTAATCATGTTTCAAGTAGGAGAATTAACGCTACAATGCAATTTTTACACATGGCAGGATGGAGATTAACTGGGAGCATTCTATTACCATCAAGTTTTAGTTCAATACAACCTAATGTTATGATGTAATTTTTGCACATGCAAAGATAGGAATTAACTCGGAAAAGGTAGATAATTACACATTCTTTTCCCATGGATACATCCAAATGAGGCATCACCTTGCTCGGCTCCATGCTCTCTTTATTTGTCACAAGTTCCAACCCTTAACCTTAATCATCATTAGTTGATTGACTTTTCAAATATCAATCCAAGCAAGAAAAGGTTAATTAAACGAAGCTTACGTTAGATTTGGCTACGTTTGCAAGTGTAACCAATATTTTATCTTAATATTTTAGTTTGAGCAAAACATTGTCATTATAATATATTTCTCTTGTGCCATATGTTTCTTTTTGAACTACATAAAGAAATCTTTCATCCCAAACTTGCATAAAGGATGACAAGTAAGCGGCAAAAGGAAGATGATTGAGAGCATCATTTATGAGTATGACAAGCAACAATTGAACAATCATCACTAACCTGTATATCATACTAATATCTATTAGTGATATCAATTTTTGTGCCATACAACAAAATAATATTTTTGAATGCGCATATAAACAAATCTAATTATATTACTTAAGGAGTCTGAATATTTTAACTTATAGCGTTTCATTTTGGAGTTTAATAAGAAATGTAAATTAAATAACAAAAAGCAATATAAACATAAATAATATGAATATGAAAAATAATAGCAAAAATGTAAGGGTCTGTAAAAATAAAATGACTTAGGTCTTTGTACATTAACAAGATAAAATTAATCATTCTTCATTTTGTCTCTCTCATTCTTACTAGAATTTATAATCAAAGTTAGTTGTTTATGAGCTTTCTGCTTAGGAATGAAAATGGGGGTAGAGTAAAGGTGAGGAGCTACTTCACATCTTCTTTCCTACCACTATTTTAGCCTACGTCTCCATCCTTCAAGGATCGTCATCCTCATCCTTATTTACCTCATTTTTAATAAGTTCCTATTTTCATTTTCATGAAAAATCCTATCCCACCGAAGACATCATCCCATCAAACCCATTTTTGATATTAACATATGGTATATATATATATATATATATATATAATTTTGATTCTTACTCACTATGTTTAAAAAAAAAATTGAGTTTCATATTGTTAGCCATGTAACATGGACTCACCTCGTTGTAGGCAGACAGTAGAAGTAATGGATTATCGTGATGGTGAAGTCTACTAGAGTCTTCATAGCATTGGAAGCAACAAGTCATCGATGATGATGAAGGCTACTAGAGTCTTCACAGTGGTTCACACCCTTGGTCACAATGCTAAAGAAAGAGGAGGTTGGAGGTTCCAAAGGAAGAGCACGAAGCTGAGAATGGGGAAGATAAAACGTTCGATCGATAGTTTCTCAGGCTCCTCGCCTCATTCTTTAGAGAGATGCAAGACATCAAGAGTCTCGCTCACCCTTGAGAATAGCACAAAAGCCAGGCAACACGTATCACGGCCGCGGCCTCCCGGTGCCGTCCAAATCCGCGCATCCCCTGGATTAACGACACAAGACCCTAGGAAACAGATGATTGGATTGCGTGCGGCGGCCTTGGGACAGTGGGATTTGGATCCACAAGCATATAATAGACGACCGTCGCTATATAAGGAAAGCGGGGGCGAAAGGGTTTTGTGGAAATATCTTTTGGGCGTTTATTGGATTTCCTGCCGAATTAGGAGGCGATCTGGAGCTGAAGGGAATCCTCCTCTCCGATTAGTTCAAGGCGGAATTCATCACCTTTTCGAGGTTCTGGAAGTGGAGATGGAGCGAGGTTTCTGATGCGGGAGGAGCTGAGTCGGGCGATCTGAGGAGGGCTCGCAATCAGATAAGTTTCTTTCTCGAGAGAGGGTGGTTTGAGTTTGTTTTGATCGACTTCTGTGGGAAGGATTGGATTTGGGGTGCAAGTTTCGTTTTTGATCGGTGGGGAGGAAGATTTGCCCCTGTCTTGATTTGGTCTATACGTTTCTGTTGACGGTTTTTTTCCAGGCGGTTTTGGTGGATTGGCGAGGGGAAAGAGGGAGCTTTGGTGCGGGACTAGGCTTTTCTAGTCCTTCTCACTGAGAAACTCTCTGATGCTGTATTAGGATTTATACTGCAAACCCTTACTTATTTTACTAACTGTGTTAAACAACATACAAAAAAAATAAAAAAACAAAAAAAGAAAAGAGAAAATTTTCTGTAGCTAGGGTTTTGATTTTATGGTGAGAGATAATGGGCAAGTCTTCAAAAGAAGAAAGCAGTCAGGAAGCAAAGCCAGTGACACAAACCCAAAACAAAGTCTTCAGGGCCCAAAAGTCTCAGCCCATGCAGTGACACGCTTCGAAGTCTTCATTGGCATGGCTGAGGATATGAAAGAGGAAGGCAACAAGCTATTCCAAAGGAGGGACTACGAAGGGGCCATATTCAAGTACGAAAAAGCCATTAAACTGCTTCCCAAGAGCCACATAGATGTTGCGTACCTCCATAGCAACATAGCCACTTGTTATATGCAGGTAAGCCCTGCAGAGTACCACCGAGCAATCAGTGAATGTAGTCTGGCCCTTGAGGTCTCACCCAACTACACCAAAGCCCTCCTGAAGAGAGCAAAATGTTTTGAAGCTTTGAACAGATTGGAGTGGGCCTGTAGGGATGTTGATGCGGTTCTGAGTCTGGAGCCACACAACCTCACAGCATTGGAAATTTCTGAGAGGGTTAAGAAGATAATGGAGGAAAAAGGCATCAAGCCTGATGATAAGATTATTATATCACCTCCAGAAGTTGTAACATTGAAAGAGAAGTCGAAGAAGAAGAAGAAGAAGAGCCACAAGGCTGTGGACAAAGTGGCCACGAAGGAACAGCCTAGTGATATGAAGGAAGAACCCATGAAGGTTGTGAAGTTAGTGCTTGGGGAGGACATAAGAATAGCTCAGATTCCGGCGACCTGTAGCATATTGCAGTTAAGGGAGATTGTCCGGAACAAGTTCTCAAGTCCAAAGGCGATTCTAATTAAATACAAGGACAAAGAAGGTGACCTGGTGACTATTACATCATCAGAAGAGCTAATGTGGGCTGAAGAATCTGCAGATCCACAAGGGCCAATCAGGCTGTACATCACTGAAGTTAATCCTGAACATGAACCATTGCTTGAGGAGGCCAAAAATGATTATGCAGTGCAAAAGCTAGATAGAAATCTTCATAGCATTTCTGAAAATGGAAGTACGAGGTCTCATGAGGACAAGACCTCTTCAACTTGTATTGATAAATGGATTGTGAGATTTGCTCAGCTCTTCAAGAACCATGTGGGTTTTGAGACTGATGCTTATCTGGATGAGCTTGGGATGAAGCTGCACTCTGAGGCAATGGAAGACACTGTCACAAGTGAAGAAGCCCAGGAATTCTTCGAACTTGCTGAGGGAAAGTTTCAGGAGATGGCAGCTCTGGTCTTGTTTAATTGGGGCAATGTTCACATGTCTCGTGCAAGGAAGAGGTTATTCTTGTCAGAAGATGCTAAGAAGGAATCAAGAGTTGCACAGGTCAAAGCTGCATATGAATGGGCTCAGGCAGAATATGTTAAAGCTGGAAGGAGATATGAAGAAGTTTTGAAAATCAAACCAGACTTCTACGAAGGCCTTCTTGCACTTGGGCAGCAACAATTTGAGCAAGCAAAACTTTCTTGGTACTATGCAATTGGAAGCAAGGTAGATTTAGAGACCTGGCCTTCAGCAGATGTCTTAGAGCTCTTCAACAAAGCTGAAGATAATATGGAAAGGGGCACAGGGATGTGGGAGGAGATGGAAGAACAGCGTTTGAAAGAACTGTCTAAGCCTAGCAAGGAAAAAACGCTGTTGCAAAAGATGGGTTTGGATGGATATTTCAAAGATGTCTCCAATGATGAAGCTGCAGAACAGGCTTCTAACATGAGGTCTCAGATAAATATTTTGTGGGGTACCATGCTTTATGAGCGCTCGATTGTGGAATTCAAATTAGGTTTTCCAAGCTGGGAAGAGTGTCTGATGGCAGCCATAGAAAAATTCAAACTTGCAGGAGCTTCGCCATCTGACCTTGCTGTTATGATTAAAAACCATTGTGCCAATGAAACTACCCAAGAAGGTAATAATTTTTTATTCAAATGATTTTTAAATTATTTATTTTTGGTGTAGGAAGAGAAGAGAGCATCATTTAGTGGCATCACTATCAAGGCCTTGTTTGCTCTTCCTTGGTACTTGGTAGTCATTAGTCAAAAGTGGTAGCTCCTAGGGTCTCTGTGCCATAAAAATCTGAATGGGGGATGAATTTAGAAAAAAGAAATACTCTTTTGTTTCAGTATGCATGGACATATTTACATAGGTATGTATATAGTAAGTTACATATAGTATGCTGCCACTAATACGTGCATATTTTAATAATAGCAGCATATTTTGCTTGTAATTGATATTAAGACTCTTATCAATATGAAAAATTAGTTTAAAACGTATATGATTGTCTTAATACTAACAGGACTACTGATTCTTTAAGTTTGAGAGGTACCTCATCATTCTTGCATAAATACGAGTACTATACCATTGTTAATGCTGTAGAGGTACATTATTATTCTTGTATAAATACGAGTACTATGCCATCATTAATGCTGTACTTAAGTTCTCCAACTAATGATAATGCAAAATACTGATAATAATAACCCTGTTTTAAAATGCTGTGTATAAGGCTGCATATGTTGCCATGTATGCTTTTACAATCCCCTAACCACACTGGATATCTTATATGTGGTTACTGTATGCAGTTGGGCCACATATAGGGCAAAAAGGCAGTTTGGTTAGTGCTTCACAGATGCGTAAACAATAGGATTAGCATCGTGTTGCTATATATGCAGCCCATGCTGACAGCATATGTGGCCCTTCTGGCACTGTGAGGCCATTTGTATGGCCAATTTATATTAGCCCCATGCAAATAATGTAAGCTCAAGCTAATGATTCAGTTGGATGTGTGTTTCCAGCAGACCAGATGTATTAACAATGTGGATATGCTAGTTATGCTATAATCATTGCTAATAAGGATCAAGTACTAAGTAGTAATCAGATATTGTTATTAATATTGCTATTATTTGTAAAAAACTATTTCTGCTATTATTATATATATATTAACGTATTTTATTTACATTATATATATATATATATATGAAGGAGAAAGAGTACAAGGTATAAGAATTCAGAGAATAAGTAGTGAAATTTGATGGAAGAGAAACTAATAACTTTTAAAGATAGAGTGATGAAGGAAGAAAAATAAAGTATAGATGCAGTGATTAATACCATATGGGAAGAAATGGCTAATAGTATTAGAAAAGTAGCTATAAAGGTATTAGGGTAGTCAAAAAGAAAAGAACTATATGATAAAGAAATTTGATGATGAAATGAGAAATTTTAATTAATAGTTAAGGCTAAAAGAGAGTGTTATAAAAAGCTACGTAAATGTAAGAATAAAAAGCATATGAAAATTATAAGATGGTTAAGAAAGAGTTAAAAAGATGGTACAAAAGGTTACATGTAAGGCATACAGGGAATTATATCACAAGCTATAAACTAAAGATAGAGAGAAAGACATATATAGAATTGCAAAAGTAAAAGACGAAAAAACTAGAGATATGTTTTAGGTTAAATGCATTAAAGATGATCAAAAAGTTTTAGTTAAGAAGAAAAAGATTAAAAAAAAAGATGAAGAAGCTATTTTTAATAAATTATTAAATAAAAATAATATAGATAATTTAGAATGCCATATTAGCTCCATTGAGGATAAAGTTATGGTGTATAGTCATAGAATTAGGACATATGAAGTAAATAAGGCTATAAAAAAATAAAAGTAGAAAAAGCTATAGGGCTTGATAAGATTTTTATAGAGTTTGAAAATGTTTAGGTAATGCTGGAATAAAGTGGGCGACAAATGTATTTAATAAAATTTGAGAAACTAAAAATATGCCTAATAAATGGAGGAAGAGTATTATAGTATCAATTTATAAGAATAAAGAAGATATTCAAAACTGCTCTAATTATTGTGGTATCAAACTCATAAGTCATACTATGAGACTTTGAGAGAGAATAATTGAATATAGGTTAAGATGTACTATAAAAATATTAGAAAATCAATTTGATTTTATGCCAGAAAAGTTGATTATTGAAGCTATTTTTCTTTTTAGGAGGTTAAAGGAGATGTAGAGAGCAAAAAAATAAGATTTTCATATGATTTTTATTGATTTAGAGAAAGCATATGATAGAGTTCCTTAAAAAATCTAATAATGGGCGTTACAAAAGAAGTACCTGCTAAATATATTAATATAATAAAGATATGTATGATAGGGCAGTTATTAGTGTAAGAACTATTGGTGGTAATACTAGCGAATTTTTTATTATAGTAGGCTTACATCAGAGATCTGCTCTCAGTTTCTATTTTTTTGCTTTAATTTTAGATAAACTTAGTAGACATTCAGGATGATATTTTATGGTGTATATTATTTACAGATGATATAGTACTAGTATATAAAACTAAGGCTGGAGTTAATCGTAAGTTAGAACTATGGTAAAATGCATTAGAATATAAAGGTTTTAGGTTAAATAGGACAAAGATAGAATATATAAAATAATTTTAGTATAATTAAAAATAAAGATGAATGTAGAGTACAAATTAGGGACCATAAAGTTACTAAAAATGATTATTTTCAGTATTTAGGATCTATTATTCATAAGAAAGGAAAAATTAAGGATGATGTTGTCCATAGGATTAAAGCAGGTTGGATGAAATGGAGAAGTGCAATTGGAATATTATGCGATCGTAGAGTGCCTATTAAATTAAAAGAAAAGTTTTATAGGATAGCTATAAGATCACCTATATTTTATGGTACGAAATGTTAAACAATTAAAAAATACACGTACATAAGATGAATGTGACAGAAAGGAGAATGTTAAGATGGATGTATGATAATATAAGAAAAAATAGAATAAGAAATGAAATTATTTGTAAAAAGGTAGAGGTATCTTTAATTGAAAATAAATTAAGGAAAGGACGACTTAAATGGTTTGGACATGTACAACGTAAATCTAGAGATGCAATTGTATAGAGGAGTAACTTGATACATATAAAGAAAAAAAGAGGTAGAGGTAAACCAAAAATCTCATGAAAGAAAGTGATAAAGAAAGACTTAAAATTTTTATATTTTACAAAAATATAATTAAGAATAGAGCTAAATGAAAAAAAAAAGAATTCATGTAGCCAACCCCAACTAGTTTGTGATTAAGGCTTTGTTGTTGCTGTAGTATTATATAATGTATTTTATTTATTTTTTAATATTTAAAATACTAGCTATATGCAGTCAGCATGGTTGCATATGTACTATGCAGTCTGTTGACCAACCATACTATGCAGTCTGTTGACCACACATTCCACAGCCAGCTTTGAAAACTTTGAGTAACACTAGTATTAAATGCTTCTGCTAAAGCCAACAGTTTAATTATTCACAAGACAATCATCTACCAGATTAAACAGTAATACAAGCCTGTAGATGATCCTCTGTTTTTCATATACCAAATGGGGTCATAGGAAGCTGCCCATCCATTGCTTTTCAGATATCTAAGAATTTTCTTTTTTAATTGCAGGGTTGGTCTTCAAGATTGATGAGATAATTCAGGCATGGAATGAAATGTATGATGTTAAAAGGTGGATGACTGGTGTTTCATCTTTCAGGCTTGAGCCATTATTTCGGCGGAGAGTCCCAAAATTGCATTATGCTCTGGAGCATGCATGATTTATTTAGTTTCTAGAGGCTGCAGGGAATCAGAATCAGTGAGCACTGAGTAGAACAGCTAGGCTGTTTTTGCTGCTCTGTTGTCTGAGGTGCCTTGTTTTATTAAACCAAGATAGGCAATTTTATTTCTTTGCTTTCATTGCTGATAGCTTATGCTGATTGCTTAAGTTTTATGTTAAGTTATTTATAATTATAATCTATATACTAAAATTCATTAGGATGTTAAGTTATTCATTAGGAGGTTAAGTTATAAGAATATGAATTCATTATTCATTAGGAGGTTAAGTTATTTATAATTATAATCTATATACTAAAATTTATAATCATTAACCTCTTTTATTTTTCTTCTACCCACTTAGTCTCTTGCAGATAAGTTATGTTAATTCTCCTTCTAGTTATTATATTTATTAGTCTCATTAATTTTTATGTTAATGATTTTATATTCAAAGTTGCTAAACATATTTTATCTTCTTTTCATTTTTTATATTAACTTCTTTAACTACAGTTGTTCATAAAGGTGTGAGAACTCTTACTTATTTTCTACATCACTTAAACACTGATATGACGTGTTGCTTTTTGGAACTGTTTTAGCTATCCTTATAAAACTTTACACCTAGAGTCTGATGCAACACATCAAATGTAAGGGTCGCCTCGATGATTTTCTCTATTGGATTCATGGTTGTAGGATGTAACTATAGTTTTATGCTAGTCGTCCACCTATCACAACTCTTTTTATTGGGCTTGGATTGGTTATATACAAAATTTTAACATGATGGAGTTTTCAAACCATTTGTCATCATTTTCTTAATTTATCCTCAATTTGTATTACCTCTCTCTTTTTACTAATAACTTTATTTTTTATTTTATCTTACTTATATTACCATACATTCATTTCAACATTCTCATTTCAATAATATTATGGTACAATTATTTTATAATTTTTCAACATTTAAGCATAGCCGATTATATGATTGTCCTATAAAGGCTTTTCAACTTGATTGGCAATCTCTGTTTTATTTAATCAACTTTAATTTCATTGATAACATTATTTGTAATCTCTCATTTCTTGTAAATAATTGTTACTAAATGTTGAAAATAATCAGTTTTAGGAACATCATTATCTAAATTTTCACTTCACTTTGATTTCCTTTTTATAATTTACTAAAACTATGTTCCATATATTCTATCTTAGCTCTATTTAACTTAAAATCTTTAGATTTTAATGCACTCCTCTCTAATTCTAAGTGATGATTAATCCTAACCTTAGTTTTATCTATTAAAATTATATCATTTGCTAATAATATGCATAGAAAAATATCATCCTAAATATATCCAATAAACTTATCTCTAACTAGCATAAAAAGATAAGGACTTAAAATAGATCATTGTTGTAAATTTACTATGATTGGAAAGTTATAAGTATTTATCATTTGTAGTTCTTGCATTAGTAATCTTTTTTTTTTCGTATACGCATTAATATATCCGATAAAGACTCTTTTCTTTTCTAACATACATCATGAGAGTGTTTTAGAGATACTATCATATATTTTCTCGAAGATCTTGACTCTTCTCTCTCTCATACACATACACATTTTATTAAGGTTTGCAAAATTGATGTCGAGAATCATATTGGTACATTATCGATATGGTATGGTACAGTGCCCATCCTGTGTTGAGATAGAAAGTTAGTATATTTTCTCACTTCAAGCCTTGGTACAACTCAATATCAAGTGGTACAGGATGGTTTTGCTCGATTTGAATCGGTTTGATTCATATCAATCGAACCTAACCTTGATGCTATATTAGTACCTTGGTATGATACGATCGATACAGATTGGTAATAGTAGTCTTTGTTTTTCAAATATCCAAACTACATTTATTGATTTAATAAATTTTAACCAGCAACTCACTTGGATGGCCTTGTCTTTACATAGAGCAATGTAATATAAACGGTAAGCCACTTAATATTCAAAATTCAGTATGACCATTAATATTTTTGCAGCAACTTCAACTTGCATAACAATTCAATCCATAAGATGGTAGGTCAAGAATCTGTATTGGATTCTGTGCATCTGCACTCAATTATTTGCTATGAGTTAGATTGGATGGTGGTAATTTTTAGCTTTTTTTACTTTTTATTATATATTTTTGAATTGAAATTTATTAATAATTTCTGTATATCAAGCAGATTAGCCAATTTACTAATTTGGGATTAAGCATTTGTTGTTGTTATTGCTGTTGTTGTATATCAAGCAGATAATCAAATGTCATTTCATTCTGAATTTTAACTATAATCAGTCTTGGTAAATTTTCTAACAATAGATGGCTGGTTTTGATCTACAGATTCTTTGCTGCCTGGGCTGGTACATTGAATTTATATGTTCTCATGGAAAGGAGAATATGTTGGATTTTATAGCAACAGAACTGTTTGTAGAAATCCTTCTTCACATTGGGTTCAGCTTGAGAATCCCTCTGCAACATATGGTTGATACTGATATAGAGAAGCTTAAATTTCTTTCTTGTGGATTTCGACCACCACCATCCAGTTCCTATTTTTCAGATTCAGATGGTTTGCAGCAGATTTGGGTTTTTTTTTTTTTTTTGAAAAAAAAAAGGGGGGACCCTTAATTACTTCAGTGTATGGTAGTGTTGTTTCAGCTCTCAATGTTCGTGCTTTATATTTGTTAGAAAGGTGTAATATGTCATTTATGACTGTCTTTTAGGAAAAATAACTATACTATTTCTTGTAATAGAAGTTGTGTGTGATGAAAATGGTGGTAATTTGTTATAAGAACAGATTACTTGGCAACTCAAACAATTTATAGTTTGATCAAATTAGTCTGGTATGTAGAACTCAAGTATTTATCATTCGCCTGAGGACCAAATATCTAAATGAATCATTGCTTTGTAATGATAATTCATACTGTAACTTTCATTACAAATTGGTTCTAGCTTCCTACTTACTATTTTGCTGTTTTGCTACTGGTGATATGTTTTGTGGTCTCTGCGTCAGTAACTTGGAGTGTTTTTTTTGACTGGCAAATTGATCTAGAAGAATCTTGCTTTATTTCTGATCCTCATTTGGTATTTCTTTAAAAAAAAAATAGAAAAAAAGGTAAAAGCCATCTCTTTTATGATATTTATTTTTTAATAAAAAAATTGTGTATAAACTTCATATACAATTTTTTCCTTCAGTCAAAGATAGAAAAAGATGAGAAGAAAGTTTTGCCTTTACCTCTTAAATTCTTCAAATGTGATATAAATGACATAAATAAAATGTTTGTATGTCTTTCTTGTGCTATCTTTCTCAATGCTAAGGAAGAAAAAAAAATTCTTTACAGCATTGTATATTTACATATAAAAATAAACTTAACAAGATTCAAATATAACTAATTTAAAATTTAATCATATTTTCCATTTAGATCCAACTATACGAATTCAAAGATCAAAAGATGATCAAATTTAAACTTAATTACATTCGAATGTAACATATACCCAACCCTTTTGAATTGAGTAGGAAAGAGAATAAACCATGATGATTGGTTGTTCACTCAAAGTAGATCGGCAAGGATTATTCCAAAGTTGGCCAGATTTAATCAACCATTCTTGTTTTATACTCTCTTCATCCATAATGGTTGACCGCACCAGATTTAATCAATGCGAAAGCATATGCTTGAAAGGTATATAAATATAGTCACTTATTTCAATTCATATGTTATATAAGATTAAATAAGATTAAAAACAAAATTAAATATTTAAATATGAATAAGATAACTATATCTATATCCCTAACCCTTTTTGTTTTAATGGATATAGATAAAAAATGGATATTAGCCGGATGTTCTATGAAAAAACACATTCAGATGGATAATATTTATTCCGCTCTCACTCCAAAGCCTATATAGAGCTGAAAGAGAAATTAACAGCCAAAAAGCATCCATCAAAAGGCTGTCATTCATATAACCAAGTTGTTAAAATATGTTGACGAAATTACAAAGCGGATGGAGGCCACAGGCTGCACTCAGTTTTGTCAGGAGTCTGTTGCTTTTTTAACACTCCCTACAGACCTGTGCAATTACTTCATTTTCATCAT
Organism: Calamus simplicifolius; assembly: GCA_900491605.1. Classification (NCBI taxonomy): domain Eukaryota; kingdom Viridiplantae; phylum Streptophyta; class Magnoliopsida; order Arecales; family Arecaceae; genus Calamus; species Calamus simplicifolius. Next base: position 1,014,052 of record UESW01004653.1, read on the forward strand.
CTCTGGGGTTGGTGGGACCTAAATCAAAACATCAGCATGGTTCTGGTTGAAAGCATCAGTAGCCTCTGGGTCAAAGCTGACCCAAGACAAATTTTTGAACAATCTGCAACAGAAGGAAACAATTTATTCATTTCATTTTGTGCCAACATCTACTGTTCCAAGGTAAGAGAAAATCATGATAATAGAGCTTAGAGCATCACTTACATGATGACACGATGGTGTTGGTAAGGATAACATAGAAAAGAAAGATGATAATCAAATTAAAGAAAAAGGACCAAAACATAGATTGGCTGAATTTAATTTGGTGAGAAGCCTTCAGTACTCAACTCAACTAAACTCAACTCATCTAAGCCTTTTCCCAACTACATGGGGTCGGCTACTATGACATAAAATTATGTCATAGATCACAAAAAATCAATGCAATGGACAGAAGTTTAAGACTACCACAGAATGCACCAGAAGGTGAAGGTACCAAGGACATAACAAACTTATAATAGAGATGGGGCCACATAAGCCCCATCTATACATTGCAAATTGATACACCTAGAGTACTGAAATGCATTGCATCTCAAAACTGGCCAACCATGAACTGATACGTTAGTTACGTTTTACTCATGGGAAAAGAAATTGTGGTTTGTCCAAGTGCGAGTTAACCTGCAGTGAAAGGTTTCCAAGTGCGAGTTAACCTGCAGTGAAAGGTTGTTTGAGGATAGAATTGAAATGGCTGAAAAACTTTGTTTTGGTGCCTCAGCAAGGCAGGGGTCTATCAAACAAAATCGCACTGTATAAGGCATAATCTTAACTTTTCCATGTAATAAAGTGTTAATTTGTAAAAGAGTGAAGGAAAGAAGAATTTCTGAGCACTCAGTGAGATTTTTGATCTGTAGGGCTTGCAAGCACCACAAGAATTCAGCAGCTTACCTTTTCACCTTCCACATGAAGTTGATGCAAATATTTCTGGTAACAAAATTCATAAGACCACCAACCTTCATGCTGCAAAAGACATGATGATGTAAGAGAACTTTTAACAAAATCGCAGTCCAAGGAGCTGTCAAATCTATCTAATGAACCCTCACTCTGTAGAAGCACTGGTCTTTTAGCACATCCATTAACTCATCTGGTGTCTTCATCTTGATCCTCCGGTCACTTTCTAAAATGGCATTGCTTGAATTCTGTAGAGTAACAGACTTCACAGTTTTGGTTTCCTCAACCAAAGGCAGGAAACACATGTAACTTTGCCCATCTTTATTGGACATCATCACCGACTCCTGGTCATTCTCCTGCAAAACAATCTCATCCATATCGCCATTTGTGTTAGCCACTAACATAAATATTATTCTAACGAACTTGATCTTAACAACAAGTCAACATCTCCCAACAAGAAAAGGAAAAATATGAGCTTATGGCAAAAGGATATTGAATCTCCACATCTCCCAGTGCAAATACTTAAAGCTTAAACTGATAAATTTCACACTATTGTAACTCATCCCAAAAGGACAATGAGAACTTGTAGCCAGACTTCAGGTTTCAAGAATCTCAATTGAATTCCCTTATACAACTTTAATTCGTTGTTTTGCATTTGATTCCTCTAAGCTGAACAACTTCTTGATGCATGTGAAATATGAAACAATAATACAAGACATGAAAACAAACAGGATAACTCCCAGTCGGCACATATGCCAAAGGGACCAATTCGTATCAAGCTAGAGTTTAGATACAAACATCTATTCCAACAACCAAAGACAGCCCTACACATGCTATAGTTGTAGATGTTTAAGACACATAAAGCACAAACAGTGGAAGCTACATAAATATACTCACAGGATGAAAAGGTGACTCTGCTGAATGAAATTCAACCTTGTATTTTGGTTCACGAGAACTGCGACCAAATGTTACACCTAATAAGCAAGAGATAAAAGAGCAAAATATTAATCTCTAAGAATAAACGGCATAAAACCTATAGTATGGTAGCTGGCATGATGTCCCACAGAAAAAAATGAAATGATTGTCATGATAATATTTCGATTTCCATCTAAAAGACATGTACATGTGGTTTGTGTTCACTCATATGCAGACATTCAGGATGACATAAGGGAGCACATTTTAGAATTAAAATCATGAGAAATTGAAAATTAGAACTATATTTTCATCTCAAATTATAGGAAAAATAAACATTATGGACATGTGTTCAAGCAGAAGCGCAATAAAATCAGCTATACTTAATGTCACTAATACATATCTTTTGTTAGCTCAAAGACAAGGCTGCTTCCATTTGAAACTCCAAATATGTGCTTAGCAATAATATCTTGCTGTGCTGTTAAAAGCCCACCTAGGTGCCTATTTAGGTCGAACTACCTAGGCCAAGCCCGCTTAAACCCTGCTTCTTTAAGAGTTCCTTTTTCCCATTTTCTTTCCCTGTTTGATATAGGACAGGTGGGAGGGCAGCAAAGGCCACCGCCAACCTAGCAGCAGCCAATGGACTTAGCAACTGCTATCAACTGCCACTATCAGGTCAGCCCAGAGACAAGCAGTAGTAGATTGCGTATATTTTTTCTTTCTTTTCTTCTTTATCTTCTAACCAAGCTTACATTTTCTTCTTCTCTATCCTCAGATTTTTCGCTTCTTTTTCTTGTAATCCTACCTCTTCTTCACCTAGCCATTCTCCTACTTTTTTTTCTTCCTTTGCTTTTCTTTCTAGCCTCTATCCTGCTTAGCTCCACCTCCTCCTTCCTGATGGCTGTTGATTGTGACCCTGCAACTTACTGCCTGCTAATTCTAGTCCTCCTCTTTTTGCTTCTTGCTAGGCATCAGGCTTTGTGACCCATTGGGTGCTGCAATGGCAGCATGGTTGTTGCTATTCTCTTTGTGGACCTTTAAATACAAAAATAGGTTTTATAGTATGATTTATAGATGCACCTATGAGAAGAAGTGACTTGTTATATCCAAAAATTACATCGAAATACTTAAAATTTTTGGACTCTGACCCCAACAAGTTTAGGACTAAGGCTTTGTTATTGTTGTTGTAAATTTCATATATGATATATGCATGCATGCTATTAAGTGAACATATACTCTATCCTAAGCTAATCTTATTGGATTATGTAATATGATACTAATATTATCCACAAGGACATGTAAGGACCAAGCTTCCTATCCATAATTTATGAATTTAAGGCTATAATACAAGCACCATGATGTCTTAGCTTCCCATTTATTATTCAACAATACTGATGGGGCCACCTGGACTTTAGTCCAGCACTAGTTTATGGGATCCTAGTATATAGTATTATATTCAATACAACCGTAACCTAAGCCAAGTTAGCACAGTGAGCAAGGCAGAAAATTCCCCTAAGTTCAGTCAAAGTGACACTCTCTATTTATATTTTTCAACTAAGGCTGTGCATAATTGCTCCTAGCACAAGAATATTGCCTATAAAAAATCAGGAGATCTTGGTTGATTTAAATAAATGCAACTTTTGAACAGTAAGTAGCGCAGAAAGTAAACAGATTCAAGGGACCCACTCTCCCAAAATTTTAGAAGGTATTTTTTTAGTAAATTGGTTTGTCATCATCTTGACCTCACCTATTAGGAGACCATATGCCCATGTCTTTATTCATAGTTAATTTTGGTCAAGTTTAAGATTTTTAGTAGATCCAGTTTGGTAACGCAATTCTAATTCATTATACTGTATGCGGTATAATCCGCATACCGAATCGAAACCTCGTACCTTATTCATATGTATTTCAATTAGGTCAGTCCAAGACTGCCGATTACGATTTTGGACGTAGAAGCCTTTAGTACTTGAGGTACGAGAGAGGTGAGATTCATGAACAGAAATATTCAAAAGTCTCAAGTAAAGTAATCAAAACCCTGATAAAATTCTTTTTGTATAATATATAAGAACTAACTCATCGACGCCTAATCATAACACATGCATAACATACTGATTTCCAACTGTGGTCCTGAGATGCGTTCAATTCAGTTCACGATCTTAGCACATTGGAATTACAACTATTTGATTACAATTTCATCAACTATTAGTGATTATTCAGTTCCTGGTAATCTAAATATGTTCATAATATGGATCCAAGGTAAGTGATGTGGTCGGTAAATGAATTGGTTAGTGATCCATGGATGATGCGGTCGGCCAATGGAGAATAGGTTGAAATCCTGGGCGGCCCTCCAGTCCTGGATGGCCCCCAAGCTCCGGGCGGCCTCCTGGTCCTGGGCGGCCCTCAAGCCCTGGGCGGCCTCCTGGTCCTGGACGGCCCCCAAGCCCTGGGCGGGCCCTCCTGGTCCTGGACGGCCCCAAGCTTTGGGCGGCCTCCTGATCCTGGACGGCCCCCAAGCCCTGGGCGGCCCTTCTGGTCCTGGACGGCCCCCAAGCCCTGGGCGGCCTTTTGGTCCTAGACGGCCCCCAAGCCCTGGGCGGCCTCCTGGTCCTGGGCGGCCCCCAAGCCCTAGGCGGCCTCCTGGTCCTGGGAGGCCCTCCGGTCCTGGGCGGCCTCCTGGTCCTGGGCGACTCCCAAGCCCTGGGCGGCCCTCCAGTCCTGGGTGGCCCCCAAGCCCTGGGCGGCCTCCTGGTCCTGGGCGGCCCTCCAGTCCTGGACGGCCCCCAAGCCCTGGGCAGCCCTCCAACCTTGGACTATACTCCCCGAGCTCTTAAAGCTATTTTCATATCAGAAGCACTTAACACGACAAAATGTCGTGTCCGGAACAAAGCTCAAGAATCATCAAACATCATGACGCTTTAAATGACTTGAATAAGACAAATGCTAGAACATCACCATTCATCGAAAAGCTCAAATAAAGGAGATACTGAGCACATGTTTTAGAGCCAGATAACTTTCCACTAACTCTGACATTCCCTTGGGAAAACCGAAACCCATCATGAAGATTCCTAGCTTCCGAAGCAAGTTCCTTAATGCCTCTGGTGTTAATTATCAGCAAATGACCATGTGGCACACTCTCGCCAGTGGCTGATCTTTAGTCTTATACATTAATCTTATCCGAAAAAGAAAGAAAAATGACTCGATGCTGACGGCATGATGACGAAGACAAGAAAGGAATATTTTTTGAAATTCAAGGAGTATAAGAGAGGGGAGATCCATGAGGGAGGGGGGATTTTTTTCTTCCTTCCACCGGAGATCTCTAACAAAGAAAATTTTTCTATCTTTCTGGTGATCCTGCATCAACAGATTGGCGCGCCAGGAAGGGGGGCGGACCTTCGAACAACTCTTATCTTTCTAACATGAAGACAAGATCTCCGGAGGAAGACCTTTCCCATGGGTCTGGGGGGCATCTTTCATCTTCTGATTGGATTGAGAGGACTCTTGGCCTAACCGAGCTAGCCCGGCCAAGCCCTCCAGCTTCTTCCTCACCACTGCCAGTATCAGCTACTCCCCAGGATCAGTTAGCCACCCTCACACAACAAGTTCAAACTCTTGTTGGGATGGTTCAACAACTGCAGGAGCAACATTCCAGAGGGGCCTGGCAGCGGTTCGAACCGCCTCTACACTCCAGATCGGCTACTCCTGTTAGCCGGCAGTCTACCCGAGGGAGATCCCCTCCTACGAGGCCTCTCCACCCCTACGCCTTGGCGGGGCTTCATTCTCAGGGCTCCCAGGGTGGATCGCGCTCCCTTACCCGTTCCTCGGGTAATCCACCCGCCAGGCGACGGCGGGGAAAGGAGCCGCATGTGGAGCACCTGTTAGGGTCCCCGGTCAAGGACTCCAAAACATTCACCAACTCCTCCGCGCGATCCGCTCCAACACCACAATTGATCCTCCCGAACCGTTTCCAGTAACACACGAGCGTGGTAATTAGGATCTAACACACAAGAAATGAAGAATGCCTCACTGTTATTACGAAGAACGTGGTCTCAGGATTATTAGTCCTTCGAACCACCATATCACAAGAACACTCGTACAAGGGTTATTAGCCCAAGCACACCCAAACTTAAGAGGTTATCAGCCCCCAAGTTTACTGGCATAAATGTGCCTATACCTGGCCAACATTCATAAGCTCTCTAAGCTTACACAATAACTGAAAGGGAAACTAATCTTCTAGAGTTTAGGAGAAACATCCTAAATCTAGAAGATATGATTTATTCAATCACCTTCTAGAGTTTAGGAGAAACATCCTAAATCTAGAAGATATGATTTATTCAATCACTCCCCACAAGGAAATCAATCTCTAAAGATATCTCCATAATGCACTTGATCTCGCCGCCGTCCGCCGCCCTACACGGTGGTGCTGCCACCTATCACTGGGGCCGCATCTCGCAACTTATCCTCCCCGTCGTGGCCATGTAGGCCATGGTCTTCGCTTGGGATCCTTTCATTCCTCCTTCCATTAAGTGTACCCTTTCCTCAAGGGTAAATTGTGGGAACCTTAAGGCTATGTCATCATAATCCTCCCAGGTTGCTTCCTCTCTAGGTAGCCCTCTCCATTGCACCAATACTCTCCAGATCTTCCTTTTAATCCTCCCACGTGGCACCATTTTGTATTCAAGAATCGTTGTGGGCTGTAGTAGCATTCTACCTTCCTCATTGAAGGAAGGCAATTCCTCTACAATCAAGCTAGGATCCCCAATTCGTCTCTTGAGGAGAGACACATGAAACACTGGATGAAGTCTTGAGGTTGGTGGTAATTCCAGCCGATACGCAACTTCTCCGACACGGGCAGCCACCTTAAATGGTCCATAGTACCTTTTCTCTAGCTTGTAGCTTGCCTTTCTCTTCATTGTCTTTTGGCCATAGGGTTGAAGCTTCAAGTACACAAAGTCCCCGGGCTCAAACCCTTCTAGCCTTCTCCTTTTATCATAATATTTCTTCATGCTCGATTGGGCCTTCTTAAGCTCCCTCTTTGCCTTGGCTAGTATCTCGTCTCTAGTGATCAAGGCTTCCTTCACTTTCGCATTCTTAGCCGTACCCCTCTCATAAGCCACCAAGGTAGGAGGCTTCCTTCCATACACCACTTCAAATGGGCTAAATGTGATGGAAGAGTGGTATGTTGTATTATACCAATATTCCGCCCATGACATATATTCCATCCACCTTGCTTGCTCATCATGGCAATACCATCTCAAGTATTGTTCTAATGTACGGTTGACCACCTCTGTTTGGCCATCGGTCTGCGGATGGTATGAAGAACTTGTCTTCATTTTGCTCCCTTGCAGTGCAAACACTTCCTTCCAAAAGGAGCTCATGAACATCCGATCCCGGTCCGTAACAATGGTTCTAGGGAAACCATGAAGCTTTACCACGTTGTCCACAAAGGCCTTAGCCACACTCTTCATTGTAAATGGATGCTTAAGGGATATGAAGTGAGCATACTTACTTAAGCGATCCACGACCACCAAGATCACTTCATACCCTTGACTTGCGGGCAAGCCCTCCACAAAATCCATGGACAAGTCTTCCCATATAGCTTCCGGTATGGGTAAGGGCTGCAAGAGACCTGTAGGGGCCTTCGTATCATGTTTGACCTTTTGACACACGTCACATTCCGCCACCTACTTCTTCACACTTCTCTTTAGGCCCTCCCAATAGAAGAAATGCTTGATCCTTATATAGGTCCTAAGCCATCCCGAATGACCACCTTCTTTGCTATGGTGGAAGTGAGTGAGAATCTCCTTCCTCAGGTTTGGTACGTCGGGCACATAGACATAGGACTTGTAGTAGATAAGCCCATCACGCCATTTGAATCCGGTCACCCCATTACATGGACTCTCAAGCTTCTCTATGATCTCTTGAGACCTTGCATCCAACTCCACGGCCTCTCTAAGCTTGTCCCATATCCTCCATTCAGCTCCACTCAAGGCCATATGTTCAGCCTCATCTTCATACAAAGTCCACATCATTGGACTTCCCTCCTTCCTTGACAACGCATCAGCCACTTTATTCTCCTTGCCGGGCTGATATATAATGTCATACTCGAATCCCAGAAGCTTCACAAGAAACTTCTATTGCTCTGGCGTCACGATCTTTTGTTCTAGCAAGTGTCTTAATGCTTGTTGATCGGTCACTATAGTAAACTTTCTTCCCAAGAGGTAAGGTCTCCACACCTTCACCACATGCACAACCGCCAACATTTCTCTTGCATAAGTGCTCCATGCTTTCTTCATTGGCCCTAAGCCTTGGAGATATAAGCTATGTGCCTCCTTTCTTGAGCTAGTACCGCCCCAATCCCTTCTCCACTTGCATCAGTATATACTTCAAATGGTTTCTTGAAGTCGAGCAAGGCCAAGGCGGGTGTCTTGGTCATGGCTCTCTTCAAGTTCTCAAAAGCTCTCCTTCCATCTTCGGTCCACTCGAAGCCCTCCTTTTTTAGCATGGAGGTAAGTGGCTTGGCTATCAATCCATAGCCTTGCACGAACCTTCGATAGTAGCCCGTCAAACCAAGGAATCCTCGTAGAGCCGACACATCCTTGGGTAAGGGCCAATCCACCATAGCTTCCACCTTCCGCTGGTCCACTTTTACTCCTTGGCCCGATATGATGTGGCCAAGGTACTCCAGCTCTTCTTGCATAAAGGCGCATTTGGAAGCCTTGATGAAGAAGTGGTGCTCCTTCAAGATCATCAATACTCGCTCCAATTGCTCCAAGTGTTCCTCCACATTCTTCGAGTACACCAAGATATCATCGAAGAATACTAATACAAACTTCCTCAAGAATGGCTTAAATATGGCATTCATAGCTGCTTGAAAAGTTGAGGGGCATTGCACAGCCCAAAAGGCATCACTAGGTACTCATAGTGGCCGGAATGAGTCCTAAATGCCGTCTTGTGGGTATCTTCCTCTTTCATCCGGATTTTATGGTATCCGGCCCTTAAATCCAGCTTGGTGAACACATGAGCCCCATGCAACTCATCAAGCATCTCGTCCACTGTTGGTATGGGAAATCTATCCCTCACTGTTGCCTCATTCAATGCTCAGTAGTCGGTGCAAAAATGCCAACTTCCATCCTTCTTCCTCACAAGCAACACCATTGATGAAAAGGGACTAGTGCTTGGTCGAATCAAGCCACTAGCCAACATCTCCTCCACTTGTCTTTCGATCTCACCCTTTTGAAAGTGAGCATACTGGTATGGTGGCACATTCACCGGTTTGCTTGCATCTTTCAGCACAATGCGATGATCAAATTCCCTACTTGGTGGTAAT